>JAQIUQ010003895.1:0-25522 GCA_030378365.1 Hybognathus amarus | reverse complement strand
TTTGGTGGAGGCAATCCAAGAATTATTGTTGGTGAAATTATAATCCAACCCACCCCCACCCCCCAAAAAATCTCTTCGAATCTGCACGATTCACACAAGTCACCCAAATTGACGTGAAAAAAGCGGCAGGTGCCGAAAAGCATGCTGTTTGCATCCCTGTACCTTAAAATAGTGACACATTTTTTGAATTGTCACAAAATAGAAAATAAGTTTATAATAAGCGCACCTGTTTTACTAAAACAACATTAAAACCATCTCTATCTTTTGGCAGTACGACACTCACTACACTCTCTGGTGTCCCTGTTGTTCTTGATCAGAGCTCTCTGGGTGCTGGTGCGGACAGACCGGTCCAGTTCACTGTATTGTAGAAGCAGAGCTGGCTGTTGTTGGTCATGTAGACGTTCCCGGCGCTGATCTCTCAAAGACTGGAACTGCAGTGAAGATATCCAGCGCTGCTTCAGGATCAGCAGAGAAATACCACTGACAAAACATGAGATGAGGATCACTAAAAACCTCCATACCTATTCGTCTCTTTAATATTGTTTGCATTTTTATTTGGTCATTTAACAGACAATTTGATAGCTGTACTGTATATATAATGATAATGCAAAAAAGGTAAATACTTTATAATAAGATGTGATTTGTACCTATAAAGAGTTCTTCCTCCTATGGTGACAAGGTTGGAAAAGACACCAAGGTCAGTCATGTTTTCTGGCCAAGACTGGATGTTCAAGTATCCTTCGGATGGAATTAACAAAGATTTGAAAGCTATTATTTAACAGTTAATGTCTAGATGTGGCAGTAAAAAGCAAGCAAAAATAAAGAATAAGTAGTCTACTACTTGCAAAAGTAATGAAGAATTATAGAAATGTAACATCCAACCAACATATTAAACAAATATCATGTTTCATTGGGAGTAATTTCCATGAGAGTTGCACATGTTATGATCAATATTAGAGGTGTGTTTATATGGTGGGCATGGGAAATGCATTCACGAGAAAGTCATAGGTCTTTCTTATTGTGCCGGGTTTCGTTCCGTTTCACTCCATTAACTGCAATATAATATCTGTCAGTGCACACACCAGATTTTAATGAACCAAAAGTTTTCTAACATGACTAACTGTTCATTTTTTCTAAGCTATTAGACTCAGCAAATAAATACTGCAGCAAATCCTATTAGCTGTAAAAATTAGGATCCATGAATAATGTGACAGTGTCTTAAGAAATGAATTTGTGTTCACATTTGTTTTTCAATTGCATGCTTAAATGCACCAAATTATCTTAAGAATAATGACAATCTCTCTCCGTCTCTTTACCTGTGATCTCTCTGACGGTGCCGGGACAACATTTAGTCGCTCAGGATCCAGAGCGCCAATACCCATGATACATGTCTCTGTTAAACAAAGCAAAACGTGTAATGAGTTTAAGGAATGCAAATTCGTGTTTGTCACAAATTACACTGTACAGTTAACATTTAAAATGAGCTATTTCTGACTTCGATCTTGCCCTTAAAGATACTAACGTTTTGGAAACTAATATAGAAAGGTTGATTCAGTCATAATACATAATTGTGTTTAGTTAAATAAAAGCAAGAAAAAAACAAACATTAAAGGAGTAGTTCACTTTAAAAAAAACTTTTGCTGATGATCTACTTACTCTTAAGTCATCCAAAAGATATTCATGTCATCTTCTTCAGTCGAACAGAAATTAAGGTTTTTGATGAAAACATTCCAGGATTTTCTCCATATAATGCACTTTACTGGGAACCAAACGGTTCAAGGTCTAAAAGACAGTTTCAGTGCAAACTGCAAACTGTTCAAAGGGATTTAAACGATTTCAGACGATGAATAAGGGTCTTATCAAGCGAAAACGATCTCGCTCATTTAAAAAAAAAAAAACAAAGTTTAAGTTTTATAAACTCAAATGGTCAAATGCTGATGCACGTTCGTGACTCTCCTCCTGCCGAACTCGTCATCAAAATGAAACAAACCTTTTCCTGTAGTCAGTTTGTTCATTTTGTTCATTGAATGAACCAAATGACACGAAAAAGATTTGTTCATTTTGATAAACGAGTCACAAACGCACATCACAAAACAGAGCAAGGCGACCATTTGAGCTTATAAAACTTAAACTTTTTTTTCTAAATGAGCGATTGTTTCGCTTGATAAGACCCTTCTTCATCGTCTGGAATCGTCTTAAAGCTCCTTTGAACAATTTGCAGTTTGCACTGAAACTGTCTTTGGACCTTGAACCGTTTGGTTCCCATTGAAGTCAATTATATGGAGAAAAATCCTGGAATGTTTTCATCAAAAACCTTAATTTCTTTTCCACTGAAGAAAGAATGACATGGACATCTTGGAAGACGTTTTTTTTTTTTTTGGATAACGTTTTTTTTAAAGTGAACAACTCCTTCAATAATTCGTACTACAAAAAAATGTTGATAAAAAAAGATTGCATTCCATAAGACAAATATCACCTGGCAAATATTTTGCAGAAAAAAAGGTTATTAGAAGACATATAACCATGAAACCCCCTGTAATCGAAGACATTCTCACTCAACAAACAGGTTTTGATGGAGTAACAATGTCTATACTATAACAATGTACTAAAAACAGAAAAGTTTTACTTAGATTTGTTTGTGTACATATGATTTAAGGCTTGAATACTTAAAACTGTCAGCCTGGAAGATTTAACCATTCCTCACCCTTTTATGCCTGTGATGAGGAAGATGAGGTTGCCGTTGATCTTGGTGCAATTGACAAACTTCTCAATATTGCTGGAATCTACCGTTTGAGCCGTTTGGAGACTGCCGGTACCTATACCATCACACACTGAACACCACATAAACAAACAAACAAACATCAACATACACACAAACATATGTTCCGAAACAAGCGTAGAGGTTATTTTTTGTTCTTTGCAAGTATGGTAAGTATTGTACTTTTCGGACAGATGTCAGTGCACGGGATGCACATTTTGATGTTATTTTCCTCCATCTCCATCTTGTTGCTCGGACAGGCTCTGACACATGAGCTGTGATCCACCACAAAATTATCTATGTCAAAAAAACAACAGAGCTGCTTCAAAATGGATCATTCTCTGATTTTATTTCATTTTAGATTTGTTTATTCAATGCATGATTAAATCAGTGTAACCTACGTGGGCATTTCTTGACACAGAAAGCTCCATAGGTGTATTTGGCGTTGGGATTGTGTTCGAGCTGGAAGGTTGTTGGATTGTAGACGAACGGTTAAGGACACTGCGTCACACAGGCCCCGCTGTCGTTAAAGTTGGTACAAGCCTGAGAACAAAAACTCATGCAAGTATGTGTTCGATCAATATAAAAGACTTAGCTCCTATGTACTTAACGGAACCTTCTTTCGCCCTACAATCCACCGCGTTCCTTAAGATCACTAAATTCAAGGCTTCTGGTCATTCCTAGGATATCTAAGTCCACTAAAGGGGGGAGGGCGTTCTCGCATTTAGCTCCAAAACTCTGGAATAGCCTTCCCTGATACGGTCTGAGGCCGTAAAACTAGACTAAAGATGCATCTTTTTAGTCAAGCATTCACATAATGCTTACTTTTTATTCCTCTGTTATGCCATACGGAACGGTTGCCACTGAAACTGCTTAACACACCAGTGGGGCTCGACAGCCTTTTAAGACAAACGGGTCGGCGCGTATGGTTGGGTTGCGGAAAGGTTGGGTTGCGGAGTTTGTGAGATAGTGGTTTAACAATATTATTGATCTGTGTTGTACTACTTTCATGTTATCACTGTGAAGCTGCTTTGATACAATCTGTATTGTGAAAAGCGCTATATAATGCCTGGTTCAGATTACACGTTTTTTTTGTCTGTTACGATAGTCACTGTGTCAGGTTACGCGATTTTGAATACTAAAATCTTGTTGTGTCAAGGACAAGACACAATGTCAGACTACACGTTGCTTCCTGACCAGTCATCGCATGCCGTCTTTAACGGCGCGTGATGTCATCGAGAAAGCGAAACTAGCGAGTGACTTCCGGAAACGAACGTAAAAACAATGGATGAAGCGGTGAGTGTTGTATTGGCTGTCCTGTGTTCAGAAAAAAATAAAAAAAAGAAGAAGAAAGAAAACCCGACAATGGACACGTTCCTGGATTGCTCGGCATTGCCTTTTCAGCGTGAGAAATACACGGTGTGGCGTGTGGACTGGTTGAATTGCGTATGTCTCACGGCCATTGCGTGAGACTTAACCCTGCTCGAAGAGGACAGTATGGGCTGTCAATCCTCCAAAGAGAACTTGAGGTAAACTATTGTTTTCTTATATATTTTTACTTTTAGTTTTAACGTTAGCACCATAGTCTCTCTTTCGTTTTGCCATTTTTGAAAGTTGTGTACAGAAAAGATGTGCTCCTATTGGTCAACCTCATACATGTGACGGAACCGTCGTGAACGACCATTAAAAAAATTAAACATGCTAGTCTTTGTGTCGTGATGTCGTGAAGCATCGCAGACGCGACGTAGGTTGTCTCCCACTATGACACACTATAGGAGATGATACGATCGAATCTTGCGTCCCAACGCCCGTTGTCGTTTACGAATCCCCACGACACCCTACGTCAAACGGATCGTGCCAAAATCGGGCTAAAAACGTGTAATCTGAACCGGGCATAAATATTCGCACATGCACATTCGCACATGCTCACTCTTCAAACACGGTACTTTAAATCTTTTGACAAATTGCAATTGTACGTATTCTAAATAAAAGGCACTGGTTGTACTGAATGTCAGCTTGCTTATTTTGCTCAAGATAAGGATTTATTACATCCAAATGTGATGCAATATAGAAACTATGCCTCCAAACACAGGGTCGAGAGGCTGTCGTTCAAACCACACAACTTTGCGAAGCTGTTTGCGAATGTTCGTTGGAACTATTGTTTCGGGAAACACGACTCGTTGACTATGCTGATGACGACGGAACTTGCGACCATAGTTGGCTAACGATGCTTTCGGGAAACGCACCCCTGCTGTGCTATGTAGATGACGACGCAATTACTAAATGAGTTAAGGACCTACCAGCTTGCGCTTTCAAGAGTTTACCTTCATCACTTTTATTACACTTAAAAATCATGCATAATATGGGAAAAATAAAGGAAGAGTTGACATACAAAGCAGTCAGTGTCTTTGGGTCCGAAACAGCCTCCTGCACATTCCCGGTGGCAGCAGTTACTGACGTACGGACCAAAACAGCGTCCATCACACTGCTCTGCACACACCGTCTTTGTCACTGTAACCACAACGACAAAAGTTAAGTTAAGAGTTTTTTTTGTATTTTTACTTTTCTGTAAATATGTCCAAAGTCACCAGGATACAGCAACAACCTTAAATCTATTATTTGTCACACTGTGCAACCCCTCATCAGCCGTGACACTCTATAGAGCTGGATCCTCTTTAATTATACCTAATTATGTAGTGAAAACTGAACCTGCCGTCCCTCCTTTTGTGTCTGCCTCCCACTCATGAGAACATCACCACAGGTTGTGCCACAAGAGCACCAGAGAAGATCAGTGAGTTCCCAAGAGCAATCACTCTTTCTACATTATAGACAGAACTCATGTTGACAGTTTGAATGTCTGAAATGGTCTTTGTGTGTCTGTGTGTGTTTGTGTGTCAAACTTTGATTCAGCAATATTCCAATATTTGTTATAAAGTTATTTTGAAGTTTATATGAAGATACCACATTTTTATGTTAATTTGCCAACTTTGGCTGTGAAATGATTAATCACGATTAATTGCATCCAAAATAAAAGTTTGTGTTTACATAATATATCTGTGAGTAGTGTGTATAATTTTTTTGTATATATAAATACACACACATGCATGTTTTTGAAATTTTTGCATGTATATACTTCATATATATATTTATACAAAATTATATTATACATAAACATAGATATTTTATATATTAATAACACATTTTTTCTTACATATACATGCATATGTGTGTATTTATATATACAAAATAATTATACACACTACACACACACATATTATGTAAACACAAACTTTTATTTTGGATGCGATTAATCGTGATTAATCGTTTCACAGCCCTAATTTTATTTATTTATTTTTATTATTTAACCTTTCCTATACTGTGTAATTTAGCTGTTTGTGCATAGTTTGTGTCAAAGTTACAAAGCATCATGAGAAACTCCAACAGAAAACACTTGCCCATAATTGTAAATGAGTATATATGGGCACTTTAATATGATCCATAATCTTGTAACTTTAATCTTATATACTAAAACTAATTTATCAATTTGTACAGATTTCTTTGCCCCATCAGAATGCATTAAAATGTCTGTAATAGACACACTGCTATGAAATCAATAATATAATACTGCAAAGGGTCAAAGGTCACGTCACACTGGAAGCCTTGATATATTGCAATGTATGCGTGTGTGCATGTGTTGTTGTGCAAGTTAATTGATAAAGCACTTGTTAAATACTCACAGCTTTGGCACTGATCCTCCTGAGGGCCCCAGCAGCGACCGTTACAGGAGCGATGACACCTTCTGCCTGTGGGATACATCGTATCGTTAATCCTAAACAACAACAACACTACTCTAATTGCTCTGGGATTCGTCTTATACAATGTCCTCACTTACTTTTATCACCGACTAGATTTAATTGACTGTTTTATAATTACCAAGAGAGTTTGCTTAAGTGGGACTCTGAGTAACAATATTAGTTCAATTAAAAGTGATTATACTGAAGAAATTCTATTTTTCCAGGGATTGCAAAAAAAAAAAAAAAAAAAAAAAAAACAACCTTTGCAAACATTTCACAATAGAATATTGCCAAATATATGAATTTGGCAATTTCACATTGTATGCAGAAAAGTTTATATGTGTATGAATGTATGTATATGTATTAGGGCTGTCAAACGATTAATCGTAGGCAAAAATAAAAAATAGTGTTTACATAATATACAGTATGTGGGCGCATGGTGTATAGCCTACTCATTTTCATATACTGTATATATATATATATATATATATATATATATCACACACACACACACACACACACACACACATGCATGTATATTTAAGAAACAATTATAAATTATATATAAAATATTTATATTTATATAATATAAATTATATATCAATCTATATACAGTATATACATGCAAATATTACTTAAATGCATGTGTGAGTATTTTTATATAGGCCTATATAAAATAATTATACACAGTGCACCCACATATATTATGTAAACACAAACTTTTATTTTGGATGCAATTAATCACGATTAATCATTTGACAGCCCTAATATGTATATATATGTATGTGAAAATTGATAGTGATAGTGAAAATTCATGAAACATTGACTAATTATTAATAAATATAATAAATGTGTTTAATATACCACAGTTCAAAGTTCTGGGGACAGTAAGATTTTGTTTAAAGAAATTATAATTTTATCCAGCAAGGTCTCGTTAAAATGCATCAAATGTGACAGTTAAGATATTTATAATGTTTCAAAAAGATTTGAAATAAATTGTTATTTTGAACTTTTATTCATCCAGATAAAAATGCATCACGGTTGCCACACAAATATTAAGCAGAAAAACTGGTTTCATATTAATTAATGTTAATAATAACAAATGTTTCTTGAGCAGCAAATCAGCATGTTAGAATGATTAGAGGATCATGTGACACCTAAGACTAGAGTAATGATGCTGAAAATTCAGCTTTGCGTCACAGGAATAAATAACATTAAATACATTGAAATAGAAAACAGTTATTTTAAATTTTATATATATATATATATATATCTATATATATATATATATACACATGCACATGCATACACATGCATATTTAAGAAAATAAATATGCAACATATATATATATATATATATATATATATATATGTAGTGTTTTTACCCTATTTTTGATCATAAGATACTTTTTTTCCATCCCCAAACTTGGGTGTAATAAATAATGTATGCATTATTTAAAAGTTTCATGACAGTTTAAGGCATTTCACTGTGAATTCAAACTTTAACCAATATTTCACTATTGCTGTAAATATTGAAGGCCTGTTATTAATGTGTCTTAGAAAAAAAAACTAAATATTGGTGTGCATCTTGAGACAAACTATCAGTGACATGTTTTAATGTCAGTGCTTTCAGTTAAAAGGCTACAGCTCAAACATGCATTTTAGTCTAGGACTTAACAGAGTCTGTGAAACGGGGAGTAAACTTCTTGTTTGTTACAGCTTGAAATTTAGCCAGTGAAAGCAATTTGAGTCAATCCATGAAAAATATAAATCATTACAGTCCATGTTAAACCATTAAACTCATCCAAACACTCACATGTGTTGCCACTGTTGTTTGAGGGCACAACCAGAAGTTCAGAACGCGGGTTCTTGATGATGTCTTGCCAGTGGATGGTGTCAGCGTGGCACAAGAACTTGTTCTGATCCACATATACGCCTCCATTCAGGATTTCTACAACAGTGAAAAATCAAAAAAAGGGGGGAATTAGGAATCATGTTCACATGTGAATAACACGATGCACCATTTAGCCCTTGCCACAGCCATAATAATGTTAAATAAACACTTTATGTGCATATCAAAGATGTACAGTTCATTTCAAGGACATCCTAAGGACATAACCCCGACTTCTCTATGAAACCTGTTTATATGATTTATAAAAGCAGTGTAATGAAAATAATCTCTTTTTTAGAACAGGATTTAAGAACGAAATCACCCCAATTCCCAAGTTAAGGAGCTTATAAAAGATCAAGCAAGATTATAAGCATATCAATGTGTCTGTAGAGATTGGGCACATATGCTTTATGTGGAGGTAGTATATTTGAGCTGATAGACCCCTTCAAATCCCTCTCTCTTGTTCCCCTCTAACAAATATTACTGGGATTATTACTAGCCCAAAGCTCTAATGAATAGCCTCAGTTACCGAGAAATCAGACATTATGTGTGTTTGTAAGCCTGCTTAAAAAAAAAAAATTCTATTTATATCACAAACGTATAATGGGTCATAGCCTCCAACAACCTCCTGATGAATGAGACCAAGGCTTAAAATGGGTTAGTACTGTTGAATTCGCTCTCAGAGGAAAACAAATAGGAAGTTAATGAAGCAATATTATAATTCCGACACTGGCTACCGCTTCATAATCAATTAATGCAACTTTATAATTTACATAACTGGACAGTTCTGTTAGAACGCTTCAGATCTGCACAGGGTTTGTATACTGAACCAACACAACTGATTAGATCTCAGCAGTAAAGCTTCAGCAAATATCATCCAGTCCACACTGTTTCTTGTTTTTAATTGCTAAGCTCACACAAAATGGATAAAATGTATTAAAATGGATCTGTACTAGTATAAATTTAGCAGATTTTTTTTTTCAATAAATACACAAAATGTTATTTGTAAATATTTGTGAATCTATATACCTGCATTTTATATTTTATATTTTATAATTTTAATTTTATTTTATAATTTATATATTTTAACTGTTATAATTAATGTTTAAAAGCACAAAATCAGCATATTAGAATGATTTCTGAAGGATCATGTGACACTTTAGACTGGAGTAATGATGCAAAAAAAAAACATTTTTAGACTTAAACATATTGATTAAATTTGAAGGCAATGAAATCGATTACATATACCATATGAACTGAGCAAATGTAAGTACAAAAATTAGCCTAGATCTGAGTTACTTAACTGTATTACATTAACAAATAAAAATGAGTAGATTTTTTTTTTTTACAAACATTAAAATAAAAACAATATTTATGATTTATTTATGACAATATTTATATTAATCGTTTTATTTATTAGTATTAACTTACTTGACATTTTGCATAATTTATATTGGACTGAAATGCTTGTATTGAAATCATATATAGGCTATTCTACCAATGATAAAACTGTGCTAAAGTTTTGAAATTGTGCTAAATATTTAAAAAAAAAACATTAAAATAAAAACAATATTTATGATTTATTTATGACAATATTTATATTAATCGTTTTATGTATTAGTATTAACTTACTTGACATTTTGCAGAATTTATATTGGACTGAAATGCTTGTATTGAAATCATTTATATTCTACCAATGATAAAACTGTGCTAAGTTTTGTGAAGGATGGCCACTGATATGGTTACTTTAGATAAGTTGTTTACCGTGACATTTAGGTATGGGAATGACGTGTCATGTCAATATGCATGTTTTAAGGGTAGAAGTCACTAGGTTGTATGGTACTGACCCCATTGACAAGCTAAAGGTTGAATTTATACACATTTTGACAATGTCAATATCTCAAATAAACACGCGACCAGCATTGTGAGACTCTCAGGTCTCAGAGCACTCATCCCTGCATTCAAAATAAACATGACACATTCACTTCCTTTGAGTGAAAGTGAAATATTGAAATTTCCTTTCAGCAATTCCATGATGATGGAAGTGTAGTGTGCAGGGGAAAGGTTGAGACCGTGAATGGAACAACAGACCATACGGATTCATTTTTAAAGAGTCACTTTTGACATTCACAGCTGGAAACCCAGCCCGCATGAGAAACACTTCACATCATTAACATCTCTTTGATGAGTTCATCTGCACACAGTTCGCAAAGAAGGTGGCGAAAAAGCAGGAATACATTCAACAACAATTGTAATTTTAATGAGAATGCTATCAATTTCAAATGATAGTGCTTTTGAAGAAAAATGAAAAATTGAGCTAATCAAAATATATTATAAAGTCATCGGAAGGGCAAGAACTCATCGCACGTGCTGTCCTTATCGGCATGAGAAATTGAGCGACATTATGGCACCCTATTAACGTTAACAGTCTGCTTCCATCAGTAAACATAACTCAAACCATTCAAAAGCACAATTAACTGTGGGTCAAAGCTGAGCACAGTGCAATATTTCTTTATAAAATGAAAATTATAGACAAATATGAATAAATATAAAGACCTAAGCTAAAAAAAAAACCTTAACACAAAAAACAAGCGTATAACTTGGTTGTACTAATAAACTATGAACTTTATTACTAGTTAACATCAAGAATTATACACTGTAAAAAACAATAAGTAAAATTTACTTAATTTTTTCCAGGCAAGATATTTTTTGAGTAAATTTCACACATATAATTAAGTAAACTATACTTAACTAAGTTAAGTGAAAGTAACATAAGAAATTAAGTCATTTTTATTTAGCTAATTAAAGGTTAAGTAATATCTAATCTATTTAATTGAAATTTTTCTTAGTACAACAAAATTTCACTCAAACAATATAACATTGAATTAGACCACACTGTTTAAATAATAAATACTTGCAGTGTGTCTCTTCACATCTTCACTTTTGATATAGCATGTGTGAATACTTGTTAGAAAATACACAATGATGGTAACATTTGATGGATCGTTTTTGTGTTTGAATGTGTCATTTTAAGTAGAAAATTAACTCCAAATGTCACAAAAAGTAATGATAAAATAGTGTAAATACAGCTGGAAAACAGTGAAAAATCAACCTCATTAATTATTCATGGCCCAGTGCATGATGGGAACACCAGCATCAGAAAAGTTGAGTAATTTTACTTAATTTTATAATGTTGATATTTACACTTTTATGTCTACACGACTGAATTGAGTTCTACTATAGAATTTACTTTTTTTTTAATTCTTGCCTGACCTAACTTTTTTCATGTAAATTACATTGTTTTTATCTGTAGTATTTACTTTACCACAAAATCATTTTTATCAGTGTATAGCAGGGTAGAATAGAATAGAATAGAAATGTTACAAATATGTGCATATTACGGTGTGTTTCGAGGCAAACAAACAAAATCAGAAATTAAAGTAGAAGCATAAATTCAATTTCACGTTTAAATGAATGTGCAGCTGTGCCATAACCAATTCATGTGTTTTATAAGACAGAAGACAAATGAGAAAATATTGTTCACTCACTCAAATTAACACAAATTGGGGATCTATTCTTGTCAGACTATTATGCATTTTAAGTGATTAAAAAACGCACCTCATATTGATTATTTATTTATTTTCTTAGATCTGACACAAAATGCAATCATTTTGCATACCTAGAATAACTGGAATTTAATATTAAAGCCAAATTAAAACAGTGTCAAAACCACTAACATTTGAAAAATGATTCTCATTTCATTCTGTCAGTGTCCATTTTTACATGGACAAATCGTCTCCAAATGGCAGATTATAATCAGGAAGATGCAAATGAGACTGGAAAACCTAAAGGACAGGTCACCAGTGCACATATGAAGAAAATAAACCAGGCAATCAGTTAAGAACAGGCATTCACTGAAAACATTCAACACTGAAATAATTAGTTTTTTTATATTTTGTTATTCACTCACAATAACCTTTAAAAAAAAAAAAAAAAAAATATATATATATATATATATATATATATATATATATATATATATTATGGGAGCTTAAAAAAAGCAAAATCACCAATATAATCATTGTTTTCTAATTTAGATATGAAATATAATATTTAAAACAAACCTTACATTTTTAGTCAGTGGCTGTCTGCCTATATAACCAACATGTAAAATACGGAAATTGATTTTTTTTGTGAGGAATATAGTTGGTTCTTAACAAGTCTGAAGGAGACTTTTTCCAGGAGGCACTTTTTCCATGTTCACATGACAGCAATTGTGACATTGAAAAATACAAATAATATTCTGTCATACTTTGATAAGGAATACATTTGCTGTTAGAAATAGGGAAAGCATTTGAACAACATTTCATGAGCAAGAACAATTATTAATGCATGAATCCATTTCAGTTAGAATGACAGCAATTTCTGACACCATTTTCCAAAAAACAAACAGTGCAATCACACAGTACCATTAACTTCTGCCCAAACTTCTCACAAGAGACAAATGACACTCCAATAATACAATAAACATTGTCAACTTCGCACAGCATGTGCTCACACAACTCTCTTTGAAAACGAAGAACTTCTGTTCAGTTTGTCGCTGTTACTGTGAACGACCCTTAATATCCTCTACTGAGGCTTCAGATCATGATCCACGGCCCTGCGTCACACACACTCTCCACACGTCCACATTCACGAAGCGTCTCATTATTCAGCCTCACAGGGAGGGGAGTTTGGCTTGTGGAGATAGCGGAGCGTCCCAGAAATCACACACAACAGCAGGGTCTCAGGAGGGCAGGCTGGGAGGGTTGGTGGAGCCATGAGACGGATACAATAACTAATACAACATGGGACATGTGGAGCATGGGACTAGAAATGCATGGCATGGGTTTATTTCATGAGCTCCAAAACAAATGTTTACCTTCAATGCAATTGAAGTCTTTTGGATAAAATCAGCTGCCAAATGCATACATATAAATGTAATACCATTGTGTAGCTCTTCCTGCTACACAGTTTATGCCCTGTCCAACTCAGGAACTTGGGTATCAAAGTGCCTCCCAGTGGTAAATACTCTATGTTCATTCTTGTCCAATTTCTAACTAGGAAAGTCAATTTCGATTGGACGTTAAAGGATTAGTTCACATAAAAAAAAAAATAAGTTTGCTGATAATTTATTCATCCCCATGTCATCCACGATGTCCATGTCCTTCTTTCTTCAGTCGAAAAGAAATTAAGGTTTTTGATGAAAACATTCCAGGATTTTTCTCCATTAATGGACTTCAATGGGAACCAAACGGTTTAGAGGTTTCAGTGCAAACTGCAAACTGTTCAAAGAACTTTGAACAATTTCAGACAATGAATAAGGGTCTTATCAAGCGAAACGATCGTTCAATTAAAAAATAAATAAATAAATAACAAAGTTTACTTTTTATAAGCTCAAATGGTCACCTTGCTCTGTTAGGGTTCCAAATCTGAATCATCAAAATGAATGAATCTTTTCCCGAGTCAACACGTTAATTTTGTTCGTTGAATGAACCAAATGACACGAAAAAAGATTTGTTCCTTTCTGATAAACAAGTTCGAACAGGAGAGTCACTGAATGCACATCACACCATAACCCTAACCCTAACAGAGCAAGGCGACCATTTGAGCTTATAAAACTTAAACTTTGTTATTATTTTTTTTTAAAATGAGTGATTGTTTCGCTTGATAAGACCCTTATTCATCATCTAGAATCATTTAAAGCCCTTCTGAACAGTTTGCAGTTTGCACTGAAACTGTCTTTTGGACCTTGAACCGTTTGGTTCCCATTGAAGTCCATTATATGGAGAAAAATCAGAGACCTTAATTTTGTTATTATGAGAATTGGTCAAATATTTTCAGTTCGTTTTGAATCTAGAGACACAGATTAGATTAACACAGATTAGCACAAGACGGACATTGGTAATAACACTGTGCCCAGTATATCTTGTTTTCCGGTAAAATAACTACATCTTTTAAACCAGAAAAATTCACATGAGAAATAAAATTGCATAAGATAAGTGCATTTTGTTCCATTTGCAGTTTATTTTATCTGTTTTAAGCATTAACCTCATTAAATCCATTATTGTTTTATTTTCTAGCAGTAAACAAATCATTACTTAGAGCACATTCTTGATTTCCTATTTTTTTTTCTGAAGGCCTTTCCATTCTTTCAAACTGCTTGCAGTTTTTTACCATGAAAAAAAGTCAATACAAAATAGGCAGATACATTAGAAACATCCACATTAAACACAAACGTCACACTTTTTTCTTTTATATTACACTTTTCCATTGAGGCTGCGACATGCTTAAAACATCTACAGATGTTATGTATTTTGTGAATATTTACTAGTATTTTTTTTAAAGTAAATAAATGACCCATTCCCTTAAACTTTCACTTTGCTGATAACTTCGGTTTAAGATTTGCTGACATTAGCTCAGTTTCATGGGGAATGTTTTTAAAAAGTTGTGTTTGAAGCTCTGAGATTCTGTGTAGTTTAAATATTTTGCTGCATAATGATGATACTGGATCCATTATTAATGGAGCTGTTCCTCTCTCAGCCTTTTGAGCAACAGACCGGTGAGATGGTATTAGCTCTGCTCTCTTCATTTCATTTTAGCCTTTTCACACATAAGTTCTAAATTCCCAGAATAGCTCGGTCAGCAAGAGTTGTTTTTTAGAGTTGTGTGACATTAATATCAGCATGATTACACTAATATATTGTACAATTATTGAACAAATGTAAAGATCCTACATACTATGTAATAATAATGAACATAATAAAAACATTTATTTTGTAATTAAATTACATAACGCCTTTATATGAAACTTGCTCAACACTTGAGTATTAGCATGATTAAGTAGACAGTCTAATACTCTAATAACTGATGGTTGACATGTAGTTGCAAAGTTACTTACACTTAGTAAAATGTCTTAAAGGATCATCAAAATAGTGTAAACCGGCTTTTAAATCAGGATGCCAATAAATCTTCTATTTTGTCTTCATATTCCTTTATATTTATTCATAACATGAAATGTAATGACATTTTTCAAATGACATATTTTCAATGATGACAATAAGCTACTGTTAATTTTGAAAACAGACATTGTGATTGTATTTTGTGATGTATATCCGAGTTAAACAGATTCTCAAACTACAATAAAATGTGTGGCGGGAATTGATTTTGTCGGTCACGAATTTGATTAGATGGTTGGACTTTGCTATTGGTCGATTTTATGTGAGTGACAGGTTGTCCCGCCATCATGCCAGTAAACATGCCATCAGGCTCAGGGGGAGGGAAGGGTAGGGAATAGAAGGGCAGGGAAGGGATGGGCAGGAAAGGGCAGGGAAGGGCAGGGCAGAGATAGGCAGGGAAGGGATGGGCAGGGAAGGGCAGGGCAGAGATAGGCAGGGAAGGGCAGGGAAGGGAAGGGAAAGGAAGGGCAGGGAAGGGCAGGGAAGGGATGGGCAGGGAAGGGCAGGGAAGGGGATGGGCAGGGAAGGGCAGGGAAGGGAAGGGCAGGGGAAGGGAAAGGAAGGGCAGGGACGGGATGGGCAGGGAAGGGCAGGGAAGGGAAAGGAAGGGCAGGGAAGGGCAGGGGAAGGAAGGGAAGGGAAAGGAAGGGCAGGGGAAGGAAGGGAAGGGAAAGGAAGAGCAGGGGAAGGGCAGGGAAGGGATGGGCAGGGAAGGGCAGGGAAGGCAAGGGAAAGGAAGAGAAAGGAAGGGCAGGGCAGGGAAGGGCAGAGAAGGGAAGGGATGGGCAGAGAAGGGGAAGGGATGGGCAGGGAAAGGAAGGGAAAGGAAAGGAAGGGCAGGGAAGGGATGGGCAGGGAAAGGAAGGGCAGGGCAGGGAAGGGAAGGGAAAGGAAGGGCAGGGAAGGAAGGGCAGGGCAGGGAAGGGAAGGGCAGGGAAGGGCAGAGAAGGGATGGGCAGGGAAGGGCAAGGGAGGGCAGGGAAGAGAAGGGAAGGACAGGGCAGGGCAGGGAAGTTATTTTGATTAAAGATTATGAGGGCACATGAATAAAAAAAGATGTGCACGGATAAATCATTTCTAATAAATGCAATACTCAATTAAAAATGCATTAAATAGGTAAAAAACAATGCCATTATATCTTTAACATCATTGGCCAAAATGGAGGAATCTGTTAATAACAGCCTTTTTCACATTACAAGATGTTTTATCTTTATATTCCAACCTATTTCTGACTGGGTATCTATTTTGTGGCCACTTTAGCCATTGTCATAATTCTACTCCGGTTTACCAGCTCTATTCCTCCAAAGACAGTAAAAGATGTAGTAAAATTATCCATGTGGTGCAAATATCTGTCAATCTCCAAATTTCCAATAGCAACACATCATGTTCTTATTGATCCAGGATCTGCCAGGAATGTCATAGACTGAGAGTATATTAAAATATTGAATATTTACCGCAACCCCTGCCAACCTCCTGTACATGTCAAGAAGACGTTAAGATGACAAACCGCGAAGAAGTTACTGGGCAAGCCTTGGCTGACTTGCAAATTGTAAAATTCAGATAAGATTTTTTTAATTCATGTTTGCCTGTTCTGGGTGCCTGAACAGTCTGAAGGACCGTAAAAGCAAGATATTTGTAATACTCCATGCGTATATGTTTTTAGGAACAGAATAGTCAAGTATACCGTCCATAGAATTTGGTCTTGTGCCACTGATCTGCTATCAGTGTTACGCCACTATATCAATATTAAAATATTTTCTCTGTGATGCCAGACACAGATATCTGTGTACATGTCAGCATTGCCTGAATATGTGTGGAAAGGTTGTGTTTGTATAAAGAATATTATCCCTCAAACGCAATCATTATGTAGCACTGGTAATACACAATGACAACGACACAATCCAGACAAAAGAAAAACACTAACATTACTGTGGGGTAAATAAGACTAGAATGACCTCCACCTTGAACTAAGGGGAATATGAGCCAGCCAGCATTACCTGGTGGAAGGATGAAACCTGAAAACATGAGCCTTACTGATGGGTAAGAGTATGTTGGGGGAGACAACACATTTTTAACACCCTAGCAAGCACAATTGTTCTCAATCAGGGGCCCGGACCTATTACATCCAATGGGGCTGCAAACTGCAAATTAATTTGAATAATATAATTAATGCAAAACACTGTAGGAAATATCTTATATGGGGATATATAAGTTAAGTGCATTCAAGTCAAAAAGATTGAGAGCTACTGCCCTAGCAATCGACCCCTTCAAACCTAAATGAATCAAAATCATCTTAATCCTATTTGTATTTCAATCATATTATTTATCTTTCATTTTCTATACGTCCTGATTCACAAATTGTTGCATTTGAGAAGAAAACGTAAAGTGACCATTTAATGTGTTGAGTATGTATCTATCATTTCATGTATTGATCTAACTAAAGTTGCTGCAGTTTACCAAGCATTTGGGTGTAACACAAAGCCAGCAGATGGAGAGAGAAATAACATGTTCTCTTTAGACTGCACTGAGCTGCTTGGCATGCTTTCAATTAGACAACAACAACATAGAGGAGAACTAAACTAAAGCCTGTGGATATGTGTGTTTATTACCCTGATAATCATTTCATGACCGTCAGTCATGGATATTAATAATTATCAAACCTCAGACTACATATATTTCGAATCGAGCTTGTCATATTCTATATTTAAGAAGTACAGGAGAAAGACCATTACCATCTACATTCTGCTGTTCTTAGAAATTAGATAAGTTGATCTGATATAAGCTGTAATCTGAATGCATTAACAGTTCTGGCCTAATTGCTTTTTGTGATACTGTACTGAGACCTACTGGCATGAGAGTTGCATGAGAGAAAACTTCCTCTTCATTATTGTTTTCTGGGGTAAATCTCATTATTACACAGATCTGGAATACTCTGACTTCATTTCACAGCCAAATAATTCTGAATAGAGACCACTGACATTGAAAACACTGTAAAGATGTCACTGTCATCTCGAAAGCAAAATCTTGCATCAAGGTCTTCTATCACCTGGTTTATTTTTATTTTTCTGCTTTTGTGTTCCAGAGAAAGAATGTGAATGTTACATAGAGAATGTAATTTAAGCAAAATCTTAAAAAAAAAAACTAGAATTGTATACAGCATAATATGACATGTATATAATTGTAAAATAATAATCTAGATCTTTTAATTCTAGATTATTATAATCTAGATCATTTATATCTATAATATTTTTAAATATTTTTTCAAATAAAAATGATATCTGCACCTTTAAGGTTTGCTTGAATGATTTATTTTGATAGAGTGCTATGCTATATAAAAGCTATATTTATGCTGAAGTGACCACATATATAGTATAAAAGCTCTCTCAGAAACGAAGATGCATACTTTCATCTCTTTACCAGGAACACTGCAGGATTGGAGTAATGGAATAATTCTAAGAAAAATATAATAGAAGGTAGTTGTAACTATGTATTATACACAGGGAATTGCAGACCCAACCATAGCAATTTGCAACCCAATGATAGTAAAATTTTAGAACGTTGTGAGTCATTCAGGGACATTAAATGATGTTATATACAGTATCAGTAATTTATGAAAAAATGTAAAATCAAAGTTTTATGGCATTTCTATCTGAATATATATATTTAATGTTTGTTAATGTAACTAACAAATTGATGTAATTATTGGAATATCATAAAAATGACTATAATAAATCCAACTTTAACAAAGTAACTAAACCTCAAATGTAAAAAGTTGATAAAAAATTTATTATAGCAGGGAAGTAGTTGTGTCTGGCCGGCATACTGATGGCTTTCTCTCCATTTTATCTCATCCTTAACCACTTTGGGTCAACAAAAGGGCCTTAGGCATGGGAAACATACTTAGAACACTGGTGTGTGTGTGTGTGTGTGTGTGTGTGTGTGTGTGTGTGTGTGTGTGTGTGTGTGTGTGTGTGTGTGTGTGTGTGTGTGTGTGTGTGTGCGTGTGTGCGTGCGTCGTGTGTGTGTGTGTAGGGGAAAGAGTTAAATTTTTAGTTTATTTTTTTTTTGCCTATACAGCAACATTTTGACACACAAACAGCTAGGCAGCTCAACCATCAAACCATACACGTCCTGTCAAAGAGTTGTGTAGCCTCTTCAACAAAAATTGTTACTGTTAACTAACAAGTAAAACCTTGTAGTTCCACTCCAAAAATATGACAAAACAACCTTATTTGTTAATTAATGTAGATTTAATTCCAGAGATAATCACAGCTCATGTGATTAAATTGGCATTATTCAGTAAAGAGGTGAAACCAGCAGCAACAAAGTTATTTCTTAATGCACCCATGGAACAGTCCTTAAAGGGATAGTTCAACCAAAAATTAAAATGCTGTCATCATTTACCCACCCTCACCTATTACTCACCCCATTGACTTCTTCAAAATATCTTCTTTTGTGTTCAGAACAAGAACGAAATTCATACAGTTTAACTTGAGGGTGAGTAAATGATGAATTGTCATTTTTGAGTGAACTATCCCTCAGATGCTAACAGGCTAACAGTTTACCGATAGGAAATAAACGTCACAGTTCCAATAACTCATGACATTAAAGAGACCTTAAAGGGATACTTCAGGATTTAGCATTAAGCTTTGTATTAATAGAAAACCTGTAGTATTTTCGAATTACCATGCTGTCCACCCTCATATCCCCCTGAGACGAGAAATTTATGTATTTATTGTCTGGAAAAATCCCCCGATGATGCAGAAATCATAATTTTGCGATTTTTTGTCCAGAGGCTAAAGACTACAGTCAGTAGTAGGGTCTTTTCCGCATGTCTCAACCCGCCCATAGAGGGCGATCTCACTCACAGAATGAACAAATAGTGTCGGCCATCTTTTTTGGAAGCTAAGCTAGCAGGCTCTTGTTCTGTGGAGAAAGCTGAGTAGTAGGGGTTACCATCCTCTTTTCCCGCACATGTCCGGCCGTCGATGTCCGTGATTCAGCTTTTTTCTTTCTGCAGTCGCCATTCATTGTTTACATGCACAGGTTTCATTTCAGTCTAACTGAATTCATTCCATTACTGAATCTGAATGTAGTGTTTACATGAACGCTAAACAAGTGATCGGTTGATGTGCGTTTTAACATTGCTAAGAAAATTCCCGCTCCTCCGTGAGAGATACGAGACCGGTGCGTCTCACAGGTGTCGCTCATCGTGTAATCACGCCACCGCCCTCGCGCCGTCTCCCGCGGCCCTCACTCGTCCCGCTCGCCACAGTAAACATAATGAATGGTGACTATAGAACGCAAAAGCTGAATCCCGGACATTTTGTGCGATCTCAAAACACATTTTCGGGCAGACTCATCACTGAGACTCACTAGTAGCCTAGACTTGTTGAACTACTGCGCTCTGTTACCGGTAGGCGTGGCCTCCTAGGGCAGCGAAGCAAGTGCATTCTGGGAGTTGTTGTCTTTCATCCACATAAGCCAAAAATAAATTTTCTGGCTTTTCTCAGTCTAGAAAGCTCTAAATTCAAAATTATCACATTTCTTCTACATAAATTACCCAATTTAAATATGCATTCATCTTTCCAGAGGTGAAGTATCGCTTTAAAGAGAACATGACATAGTCCTACTGCAGAACTGCAGATGTGGCCGGCGCAATAAACTGCAAATCTGATTTAAGAGTTTAAGATGCCTAATGCACATAACATTTTTAAATGAAAACATAAGGTCATTAGCTGATCAATATATTTTAGTAAAAAAGGGGGGAAAAGGATGATCCATTCTTTTAGAAATCTGCTGTGGACCCATATGCTCTTTCATATTTATTACTAAAAGATATCTACTGTACAGACAACGAAGCCGATAGACAGACATATATACCTGTCAGGTTCTTGAGGCCGAGTTGTTTAAGGCCGAAGTATCCATCACGTCTGTAGTTGAGAAAGATGGCCAGAGCGTAGCGTCCTTCATACAGTTTAGTGCCGCGGATGATCCTCAAGTTCTCCAGAGGAAGATAGTCAAACTGGTTCAGAGCCACCAACACGTAACCCGTCACCTCCCGGATAGACTGCAGAGATAACAAATATTTTCAGTTAGACACGATTAACAAGCTAAAAGTGTGCTTGTGAGATCTTTCGAAATTATTCATATCTATCTTAAGGAACATAATATCTCCTTAGGCAGAGATTTGTCCTCTACTTTCAGTTCCACAAAGACTCAATGCCCTCGGTCATCACGGCGATTGAGCATCACCAAAAGGACCCAACGAGACAGCCTTGATATAATTTGAGAAGATAATGGCCCAAGAGAGCGCTGGACCCTCCCTCTCCACACCCACATCAATCATGTTGACATCCAATCACTGTTTCACACTGAGTATCATTAGCAGGCACAGAGGACAGGTCTATTTCACGCAGAAGAAGTGAATGTAATATAGCCGTTCTGGGTGCGTTTCCGAAAGCATCGTTAGCCAACTATGGTCGCAAGCTGGTCGCAATTTCCATTGAACTCTATTGGTAACGACGGAATTTGCGACCGTCAGTTGGCTAACGATGCCTTCCGGAAACGCACCCCTGATCGGACACACACATACTGCTGTTGTAGTCACGGAAACACATGACAGCTGTCACCTGCCAATCATGCACACTAGAAAGCCAATGAGATCATTTATATACTGCTGTCTTAAATGCTGGATTCTGATTGGTCAGTCATGGTAATTAATAAAATGCCTGCATTTACCATTAAAGGAATAGTCCACTCAACAAATATCAATTACTCACTCACATGTAATTCCAAACTTGTATGACTTTTGGGGAACATAAGATACAAATTTTAAAGAACCATTTTAGTTTGCCTGTGACTTCCATTGTATTTCCAGTCTATAAAATGGACGTCAATGGGAACCAAAGCTTCTTTATTCTTCGAAATATCTTTTTTTATTTGGACATACAGCAAGGTAATACCATTGGTAATTGGAAATACACCTGGAAATTTGCATTGGATGCATTGCATCTCTCTACTGTGATAATATTCTGTCTTTGTATTAGTGTCTTTATAAATCAGTCAAGTTTTAGGATAATTATAATGGAGGAGTCCATTCAATTCAAGCCATCTGCGTCTCAAGTGATAGTTGTTAGTAGATGATGTAGTCTTAAATCAAGCATATCTCCTAGTGTGGGCAGAGAGATTGTCATTGTCCTAACGTGACACGAGAGACAGTGAACAAAGGATGAATTCTGTAATCAGTAATTAGCTTGATTATACCTTTCATACCGGCTGACTGATGAAGAACAAATAACACATCAAAGCCTCACACTACAGGAAAAAAAAACATTGGTTCAAAAATAAATTTTGCACTAATGCTTTCTCTTTTATACCATTTTCACCATTTTGGCTTTGTACATTTTCTAATAAGTTCAAACATATCATAGTAACATCCACCAGTGTCACTATAGAAAATACACACCAAAACAACAGATTTAGAAATATAGATAGACATTTAGATCCAGATATTTTCTTTAGAATCAAAAACTGGTGAACCATTCACAAAAACTATCAAATTGCATTATAAAAATTAATAAATAAATACCTAGTTCTCGCCTGAAACTCAGATGGCTCTTATTTCGTAAAAATGTAAAACGCTTAAACTGTATACTTATATAAAGCACATATACGTATAAAACAACACTACACATTTTATGTTACTTTCAAAATCTCACTGATGTTCACATTTATACCTAGACATGTACTGAAAGCCTGGGGTTTTGTAACACCATTTCAACATACATTACCAACAACACTTGGCCCAAGCTCTAGTCACACACTCCAAAGACACAGTAAAAAAAAAACTCAGATAAAAACACAGCCAAGTTCCAAATGCTTGCTTATATTCATCCATCTTTATTCTTCTTGCAGGCATCATTAGATTGTAAAACCAACGTATCCCCTTTAGTTCTGGAAACATACAATTATAGTGTCAGTATTTTGGAAAATGCTACACTCCAACAAGTATAAATCTCACACAACAACCAATCATCTCTGCAGTTTGAAATTCAGTCTTGGATTCCTGCACTAATAGTGTGCAAAAGAAAAGAAAAACATAGAGCAAACAGTATTTTACAACACTTACTGGAGGTGAGCCAGCAATGACTCGTTATCATCAACGCTGAGCGAATGTGGTAAAGATAAAGCTGAGCGGGCAGCAATCACTCGTTGTGAATTCCAGCCCAAGAGCAAACAATATAAATGTCAATGTTAAATGCAATCTATTTGTTCCACTTTAGCAGCAGGTGACATAACACATGTGCTTGATCAAAACCATCTGTGACAGGGTAGATATTAAAAAAAATCCATGGAGAGAAACAATTCAGTTGAACGTCTGAATATCACGAACACAGGAGGCCGCCTTTGGACTTTGTCTGAAGATTCGTGAGTGTTAATCATTCTAACCATGTGGATTTTAGACAATCTCCATTTAAGAGACCCTACCCCAAAGGGAGGTGCTTAATATGTTAATCAAGCCTAAAGGATTTATGTTAAATTGATGATTGATGCAAAAAGAGGCTAAGAACATCCCACCTCAAAGTGGCTTTTATTGTCTTTTATTGGGATCGAAAGCAGTGAAGCTCAAAGTTTACTTCATTTTTTTACGTACGATATGCACACAGTGTCCATCTTAGTGTATTAGAACGCTGCCAACTCGGGTGATGTAATTCCCAGCTATGACAGTCCCTTGTTAAAACCCCGCCCCCTTTTTACTATCAACTACATGTTTGAATTCAGATCTACCTGCAACCAATCAACAACCAATGGATTGAACTAAGTCTCCGCTCTACATTTTTCATTTCTGATAATCCATTTAATTTGAATTTGCATCACAATATGGACGAAATGATCTGTTGCTAAATCTGTTGCTAAGTCTTTAAAGGAGTAGTTCACTTTAAAAAAAAATTGCTAATACAGTTTACTCACCCCATGTCATCCAAGATGTTCACATCTTTCTTTCTTCAGTCGAAAAGAAATTAAGGTTTTTTAATGAAAACATTCCAGGATTTTCTCCATATAATGGACTCCATTGGGAACCAAACTGGTTCAAGGTCCAAATGAGAGTTTCAGTGGGCTTTAAAGGGCTTTAAACAACACCAGACGACTGAATAAGGGTCTCATCTAGGACCCTTCGAGTCATGACTCGAAAAAAAGATTTGTTAATTTTGATGAACGAGTTCGAACAGGAGAGTCACGAACGCTCATCACAGAACAGAGCAAGGCGAGCATTTGTGCTTATAAAACTTCAACTTTTTTATTTATTTTTTAAATGAGCGATCGTTTCGCAAGATAAGACCCTTATTCATCGTCTGGTGTCGTTTAAAGCCCTTTGAAGCTGCACTGAAACTGTTCATTTGGACCTTGAACCGTTTGGTTCCCATTGAAGTCCATTATATGGAGAAAATCCTGGATTGTTTTCATTCAAAAACCTTAATTTCTTTTCCACTTGAAGAAAGAAAGACATGGACATCTTGGATGACATGGGGGTGAGTAAATTATCAGCAAAAGTTTTTTTAAAAGTGAACTACTCCTTTAAGATCACATCAAAGTCTCCTTTAAACCTTGACTCACAACAATATACTTCATGTTTGTGGACAAACACAAAAAAAGCCTGAGGTTGCTTTATGAATATCCAATGGACGTGATTTAAACTGGTGGCTTAAATGGTCAGCATTCCCCCTAGTGATGCAAGGAAAGATGGAGCCTTATTCAGATAAATGGTGATCGTTCAATTATAATTCACTTTTATAGCCATACCTTTTAATATAATGGCAATCAGGGGAATTCCTGGTGCCTGTAATTGCTCTCAGGAAATTATTTCACCTCTGAGACCTTGCCACAGTGCTGTGTCGGATCTAATAAGAAACTGCGGAGGCTAGAATGGGAAACAACAGTGGCTTTCTAAAATAGGACAGAAGTTAATACTAACTGCTGATACGTGATCAGTTTTGCCCTTTTACTTTCAGAAGGGTTAAGATTAAAGTGCAACCGGGGTCAGAAACTGCATTATAATACCCTATGAGAATGAATAAAT
>JAQIUQ010003894.1:0-240000 GCA_030378365.1 Hybognathus amarus | reverse complement strand
AAGTTGAAAAGCTCTGTGATTGTAGACGCAAGCATTTTATTATTGTTTCCTTGCTCCAATCAACACATTTAATCGCCTGCAGCCACAGGCGCCGCCGGTTCTTCTCCAAACGGCCGTGATCCCTGTCGGAATCCTATAAAACCTTGGTGGTGGAATATCGATTAGTGCAACCGTAAGTTTACGCAACAACCAGACATTTTGATGCTGGGAAACCACTTTGATAAACTTTCAGAGTTGCTAACACTAGAAAGCCAGTGGAAAACAACACCACTTCCGTTGCCAAAATGCGCTGACGCAACTATTTGATCACGTTGGCTGTCAAAGTGTCTATAATAGCCTCTATGCATGATCGCTTCTGGGTTTGTCTCAGCACGCCCAGTTACATCCGGTGCTGCGTCAGTCTATGGTCAGAAGCCGGTTTTGCGTAAGGTGGAGATAGTGTCAAATTACACTTGCTGTTTATAAAAACGTCCTGCGGTTAACGTGAATGATGTTAACAACACTGTGAGGCAGTTAGCTGTCACACAAGAGTGAAAAAGAGAAGTTATTTAAATTATATATTTCGAGCTACATCAACTTTGAGGGTTAGTATTCTCTTAGTATCGTATTAAAATTTGACTAGCGAATCAGCATTTCTAAAATCGTTGTCTCCGTTTCTGAGAAATGGATTTTATTAAAGTTTTGCCTCTATACTCTTGGCCTGCAGAACGCACTTCCAGAAGTAGAGACGCTGACTGAGATTCTTTCAGACACACGTCATCAAGGTTCGTTCATAGAGGCTATATGTGCAGCCAGTTATTAATAATACTAACTAATATTAAGAGGTTTTTTTTGCAGTAAACGCACACAACGTAGTACGACGTAGTTCCAGGTCATATTATTTCAGTTATTTCAAAGTTCCAGAGCCAGCCTACAACAGCAAATTGACAAAAATCCACTGATATGAAAAATAGTTGATAAAATGATAACAATTTCCATGAATATATAAATAAGTGCCTTTAAAAAGTCTGATAAATGCTTAAATGACAATCCAACCTTGTTTATGTTGACCTCTTCCAAATATTCTGAGCGTGTTCTAATCTAATCTTTAGTTTACACTTCATTCCTGCCAGATCAGCCTCATTGTTGTGGAGACGTTGCATAACCTGAATAACAATAGCAATTTTACATTCATTTCAGGAGTCCTCCCACTCTTTGTCTAATCAGGAATGAATTAGGTGGATAACATCTAATATTTCCTGCATTCATGGCTCTTTGCTGAATATGCAGGACTTTTTTTGTTTACCTCATTAGACCCCTGCTTGTGGATGTAATAAGCTGTCAAAAACAGCTCTTGTTCCTCTATATCTGTCATTCATTCGATCTCTTGAGGGCTGTAGAAATCACCTCACAAAGATCTCAGGCAATTCATCATTTGCTTCAGGAACATGGCAGCATTGGAATATGAAAATGAACCTAATGAAATTGGTCCTGAGACTGGCCTGACAGTGCAAGATGATCAAAATGCATTGCATAAGTGAGTTGTGCTGTGTAAGCACTCAGGGTGACCAGGACATCTGTATATCACCCGAGGAGGAGACATGTGATCAAATCATTGAGGCTTTTATCTCAATCACTGAATTAGATCCCTCATATCATGCCTTTTATTATGGACAGCATGGTAGTGAGCAGCTGAGAGACATCAATAGCTTGTGAATATTCCTCTGGCAGATATATGGACTAGTCTTCACTTCAGCCTTGATTGATTTTAGGGGCCTTCAAAACTGCTGTTATTGACTTGACAATGATGTGGGTTTTCAAGTTTACCATCTTCATCAAGAGCATCTAAGTGTGATTTTTAGTGCACTAGAAAATGTCAACCATAAAGTGTCAATATCAAAAGCAGCATAACCAGTCATTGAGGAGATTCATTAAACCATCATCATCGCTCATAACGTCTGATGCTACTGATAATTCATCTTATATTACGGTTTAGAGCACATTCGTTTAGCCTCTATTTAAATGAAATGGCATTTAGACACTAGGAGTCCTTCTATAAATAAATGTGTAATTTCATGCACTGTCTCTCATTATATTCAAATGTATTCTCTTTGTGAGTGATGGTGCACTAGCATTTGCTTATTGTGTCTGACCTCTTCCCTCCTGAAGGTTATCTGATTTTTTTTCTTTTCACTAATGTTATCTGACTCTTTTGGCACACCCATTCTATGTTATAAGCAACAATGGTGGACATTAATGAGTGTGTTTGTTTATGTATTAATTAATTTGGTAACACTTATTTTTATAGTGTCCTTACACATGTTACACAGTATAATAACTAAATTACATGCAACTAACCCTAAACCGAACCCTAGTCTTAACCCTATAGTAAGTACATGTAGATAACTATTATTACAGTAGGCCTACTTAAATCACTCTATAACACGGACACCCAGTGTTGAGGAAGCTACTCTGAAACTGTAGTTTGACGAGCAAGCTACTCGTAATTTAAAGTAGTTTAACTACAGTCAAGCTACCCGTTTAGAAAAGTAGTTTGCTACACTAGAAGTTACTATCAAAAAGTAGCTAGCTACATTGAAACTACTTTTGCTTTTTTGAACAACGTATATTATAAATAACTGAATAATTTTCTGAGGAATGTTAAGTAAAATATTTAGCGTTTAGCCAATGCAATTATCGATTTCAAAGAGAATTTTGTTTTATTACACACAACTCTCAAATATCTCAGACTGTTTGTCAAAAGTCCAAAATTGTAACAAATAGCCTACAACATTGCAAGAACGAAATATACATCCAACGTAAATTGCATGTAGAAACATTTTCTCAAAAATACTGATTGAACTTGGACAAATAAGGCCGTGGGTAATTAATGTTAGTTGTTTCTCCATCCTCCAAATCTGCCGTCCGTCTTGCTATATAATCATAATATGGGTGTGTCAACCCACTTCTGTACGTCAGTGAACCGTTAGCCGCAAGATGCGTGATTAAACAACAGGTGGCAGTAATGGCAAAAAAATACGTTTGTAATCTATCAAGAAGAATATCCTTGCATCGTGACTGTTGATCTATGGTGCTGATTCGCACAGGCTCTACAATGAAGCAATGTAGCTTTGCTCGCGCTACTCCACTACTTGCTGCAAAAAGTAGTTAGCTACTGGAAAAGCTACACTGTTTAAAAGCAACTGAGCTACTGCCAAGCTACTGAAAATTGTATTCAAGTTAGTAGCTACGCTACTTGTAGTTAACTACTCCCCAACACTGCGGACACCATAAAACAAAGTGTAACCATTTTTTAACGTAACAATAGCTATTTTAATTTTGGGGAACTTTCACCACATTTCAAAGCACAATACTTTGAATTCATTTCATGTATTTAATTTAAAAAACAAAATGTTTGTGCCATTTGATTTGTGAACAATTCATTCTTGAGATCAGATTTGATCAGATCAAAATCGTGAGCAAAATTACTTAAAAATTACTTAATTCCATAGACATGTTGAAGTTAAATGAATAAATAATAGCCGCTTTGGCCAAGTAATTTCAGGAACTTAGTTATAGGAACTGTCCACTTCTAAACAGTTCTAAGCAACTACTCTCCCAAACTCTGTTTTGCTGCTTGCGTTCGCACTGGCCAAGTGGCCATAGGAACTGGTAGGAGGGGTAACGCGAGCAGGCGATAGGTCTTGAAAGCGTCATTCACTAGACGTAGCATGGCCACATACAACAACAACAAACCAGCATGGAGGAGGCTATTGCATTGCAATGGAGAATGAACGGTGGTGTTTAAAAATTATGCTTGAGTTCTGTACAGAGAAACACAGAAGGCGAGGTTTCAGCGTAATATTGATATTAAGTAATATGATGGAGAGACAAAAGACAAAGCCAGGAGGCAAACAAAACTACTGGTTTAGCTTTAGCTAGCATTAGCAATTAGCTGGTTGAATGCGTTAATGTTCAGGTATTAATCCTCGTTGTAATGTTTTGCAAAAACAGACGTATGGCAGACAGCGCTGACAAGTTACGTGTTGACAGTGGGCATGACCAGATTTCTTTGTATGTTAGAGAATCAAATCATCAGATGAGGATGGAGGCAAGGAATGAAAGTCTTGCTTAGAATGAGAGGACTTGAAAACAAGTCATAGGAACTACTGTTCTCAGGAACTTAAAAATCTCAATTATTCTGTTCCTAATATGAAAAATGTTCTAGGAACTGCAAAGTTCCTTTGGTTGGAAGCTGGTTATGTTCTGTTTGACCAAATTCAGTTATGAGTGAACCTGTTGACTGAAGCAAAATCTTCAAAGCCAACATATCATTTTTTTGAGTATACGTTCGTCTGGCTTGAACCTTTCTCTATCCACAGCCCTCGGCACAATGCTCCTTCTTTCCAGTCTGGTCAAAAATGAAATGTTTGGATTAAGATTTTACCCTTTTTAACAACATGTCACCTTTTTGTTTCCCTTTATCTCTGGCACCCAGCTCAGGAAGTAGTGAAGAAATATAATTCGGCATATCCAATTTACAACTCACAGTGTGGGCACAGGAGGGTAAGACTCAAGTAGCAGCCAGCTCCCAAACACATCACGTGATAAATGGCAACACTGAGTCGCTTCCCATCAACCCCCTTAGGAGTAGGCATCAGAGAGCCCCTAATGAACACCTGACTGACGATTCATTGCCACAATAATGCTGTAGCGCACAGTAAGGCTGGTTAGAGGCAGGATAGCCTCAGGATGCACTTTGCAGCTTCCTCCGTGGTGTCCGTCAGCACTCATGTGTGTGTTCATCATTCTCTCAAATCCTCAGATTTACCCCGTGCCATCCTTCCACACTGCATATTATGAAGTGATCCGTTTCAGCTCTAGCACATGCGAACAACAAACCGCCGTGAATCGTGCCAGTGAGAACTGAACAGTGCATCCAGGGTCTGTATCCTCTTCTGCTTAACATTCACATGTCTTACTACACATCTCTGCCAAGCAGCTAGCGATAAGCAAATTGTCACCATTTTTATTTGTAGGAAAATGTTTTATTTGCAATTCATTGAGTTCTAAAAACGTCTTCATAACAGAGGCACTGTACTCTGAGAAGCATCGCTACCAGGCTTTCACCGGCGTGAAGGTTTGAAGTTGTCCGTTCACTTTGACAGGCGCAAAACAATCTGCACCAGGATCTCTGGCATAGCTCCCCAGTATCAGGTTTGTCTTGATTGTCATCGACAATACAGCAAAGTCTGGTCTGAAACATTTTACCTGCCAACCACTGAGACAGTAATCCTCGCTGTGGGAACTCATATCGAAGCCAATAGCCTATGGATCAGATATGAAAGCAAGACCGTCAGTTCATTTTGTCATAGTCGAAACCTAAAACCATTACCCACTTGTCAACACTGAAGTCGTTTCTTGGATCAAAGAAGAAATCATCTTTCCTCAAGCATATCAAGACGTCTGGACAATACTCATGCTGCTCTGAATGCTCTACTGTTGCTCCAATGAAGTCCTCCATCCTGTTTCCTGTGATCATAGGGGTTGTTAGCGTGATGCCACCACTTCTAGCATATATGTAAGTTTGTTACATGGTCCATCAATATTTATGATAAATAAGCAACGCAAAGGCTCTAAGTCATTTAGAAAAGGAACATCTAATATAAGTAAGTCCTGAGCTTCCTGTTGAAGCGCCGGATCGGAAACACCGAGGTAAGAATAACTTCGAATGTCATTTCCTCACATTAGACGGTACAGGCCCGAAAATGCACTGCCTGCCTCCTTCCGCTGCTGCTCTGCATTACTCAATTAACTTGTCTTGCCTGCAAACACCACCCAAAACATGTGTATATTTCTCTCAACTCAGATACACAACTCACATTTCACTTGTAGTGCACGGGTGTCAGGCAAGAGAAGACTCCAGAAGGACACAGCACATATGTTTTCTCTGGAAACAATTTTATAATGCTCATTGTAATGGAACACTTGCTCCTTTGCTGATACATAAGTGCAGTGCTGCTCGTGCCATTCATTAAAGAACTGTATTCAGAGAAACAAAACACTGTTAAACACAATATTCCAACAAATACAAACTTTCTGAAAATATAAGATAAGTCGATATTTGTTTGAGGTGATAGTTCGAGCCCATTGACCAGAAATGTGACAGGAACCCAGATGAAGCACTGAAATATACACAGGTATATATATATATATACACACACATATATATATATATATATATATATATATTTAGAAATATATATATATATATGCCGTATATATATGTACGCAGTGCTAATCCTCACTCATGATGCAGATATTGCCCAATTCCACACACTCCAAGAGGGGCTTGTTTGTGATTGAGATCTGGTGACTGTGGAGGCCATTTGAGTACAGCGAACTCATTGTCATGTTCAAGAAACCAGTCTGAGATGATTCCAGCTTTATGACATGGCGCATTATCCTGCTGAAAGTAGCCATCAGAAGTTGGGTACATTGTGGTCATAAAGGGATGGACATGGTCAGCAACAATACTCAGGTAGGCTGTGGCGTTGCAACGATGCTCAATTGGTACCAAGGGGCCCAAAGAGTGCCAAGAAAATATTCCCCACACCATGACACCACCACCACCAGCCTGAACCGTTGATACAAGGCAGGATGGATCCATGCTTTCATGTTGTAGACGCCAAATTCTGACCCTACCATCCGAATGTCGCAGCAGAAATCGAGACTCATCAGACCAGGCAACGTTTTTCCAATCTTCTATTGTCCAATTTCGATGAGCTTGTGCAAATTGTAGCCTCAGTTTCCTGTTCTTAGCTGAAAGGAGTGGCACCCGGTGTGGTCTTCTGCTGCTGTAGCCCATCTGCCTCAAAGTTCGACGTACTGTGCGTTCAGAGATGCTCTTCTGCCCACCTTGGTTGTAACGGGTGGTTATTTGAGTCACTGTTGCCCTTCTATCAGCTCGAACCAGTCTGGCCATTCTCCTCTGACCTCTGGCATCAACAAGGCATTTCCGCCCACAGAACTGCCGCTCACTGGATGTTTTTTCTTTTTCGGACCATTCTCTGTAAACCCTAGAGATGGTTGTGCGTGAAAATCCCAGTAGATTAGCAGTTTCTGAAATACTCAGACCAGCCCTTCTGGCACCAACAATCATGCCACGTTCAAAGTCACTCAAATCACCTTTCTTCCCCATACTGATGCTCGGTTTGAACTGCAGGAGATTGTCTTGACCATGTCTACATGCCTAAATGCACTGAGTTGCCGCCATGTGATTGGCTGCTTAAAAATTAAGTGTTAACGAGCAGTTGGACAGGTGTACCTAATAAAGTGGCCGGTGAGTGTATATATATATATGGAGTAAAAATATTAAACAGCACAGTTTTATTCAACATTAATAACAATAAGAAATGTTTCTTGGGCAGAAAAAGAATCCTGAAAGACATTTGAAGTAATAGCTGTTGAAAATTCAGTTTCTGCATATACAGGAAATACGTTGAAATATATGAAATGATACACATAATTTCTGTGTGTATTTCTCTCTCTCTCTCTCTCTCTCTCTCTCTCTCTCTCTCTCTCTCTATATATATATATATATATATATATATATGTGTGTATATATATATATATATATATTTAAACATTTGTCTTGCTAAAATATAAATGTTTGTCTTGCTAAAAATGTTTCATTGAATGTATCATCTGGGATCTTAAAGTTCTGTAAAAATTTAAGTAACACTTTACAATACAGGTACACTAATATAATTCATGTTTAACTAATGCACAGATAGTCATGAGTTAATGTATGACTCATGAAGAACTAAACCATTAATTAATTAGATCGATATCAGCAATGTCACGATTAGCCACAAACTCCCTGGATTATCACAGACTACATTTCCTATCATGCACCTCCCTGGACTGATTATACCAAACACCATACACCTGCACTGTGCTGATTACACACACCTGCATCTTGTTTACACACATGCATGTAAACCAGTTCTACCAGAAAGACTCTGGAGATAAAATGATATAACAAAGCATCCATTTAATTTGCAGCCCCGGCAGGCAATTATTTGCAAAGTTCTTTGGCGTAGGCCCCGTCCATAGATCGTAATCCGAGGGTACCGGATCAGCATTTCCTGCCTGAAAACGAAGGCAGGGGTGCAGCCGAACCCCCAGGAAGTATAGTCGGGACCATCCTGGTGGTGGTGGGGAGGTTGCTTGTCGCCTCGGCATCTGCGAACTCAAACATGTGTAAGTACCAATCTTTTATATGACAAGAATAAGAACGTGACTGGATAACCTGAAGGTAACAAGTGACGCGGTAATTAAGTCTTCCTGGCAGAACTTGTGCTAAAGCTTTCATTTCCACACACCACACCAGTGTGAAGTCTTTAGTCTTGACTTTCATGGCTGTCATTCTGAGTGGTTTTCACTGTGGTTTATTTATTGTCTTGACCTTGGATTGTGTCCATTGCTTGTCATCTGTTTTGTCTCTGCCTTTCTCCACTGCCCTGTTTACTGGTGTTAATCCCTGCCTGTCTTACTACTTTATAAAAGCTGCATATGTCATCTCCTTGTGTCTGTTGAATAATTACAAGCAACTAATAAAGAGTCTATATGATTAATAGATTAAGTAATACTTTAATTTCTATTAATTCATTGTGTATCAATTCCTTAAAGCTACACTATGTGATTTTTTTACCCCCCCTAGCGGTGAAAAGGTATATGACCATCCAGTGAATATTAGTTTCTGTTTTCCTCTCAATTCCATTTTGTTTTAACTCCTACGGTGGCCAATGTAGTCCAAGATTAACATGGCTTTCAGTTCCAACCTCGTCCATGAGTGTTAACCAAGTTAACTCAAACATAAACGTGAAAGGCAAAGCTTGAATTAATCGGGTATGTCCCACTTTGGCTAGTCAAGATGGAGGAGCAACAGGTCGACCGACATTAAAACCCCTTACTCGTATGTATTTTCAATGGCATATTATACACTCACCAGAATACTTTATTACTTGAACAAAGAAAAATATACATTAATGAGCACATATATTTTTGAAAGAACTAAGTGTTTTTAGCTAAGAATAAACTAAAAGAGTTACACAGTGTAGCTTTAATAACATATTTTACAACATATGAGGCAACACTGGATGCGATACAATGCTACAAGACATAACACAACTAACTGTAAACTGGTGTCTCACTCTATGTGTGACGTACTCTGAGCTCTTGCGCTACCTCTGTTATTAAGGACAAATGGACTTGCAATGATCTTTCATGTCCAGTGTAGACAGCTGTAATGGTATCGGCCAGTTTAAACACGGTGTAACAGCATTAGTATTTCAGATTCTGGTGTGCTGATATTTATGTGCGGCCCAGTTTACCCATCATTCAAACACTCTTTGACATTACACTCACTGCATGTGCAACTGCCCCACAGACTTTTAGTGGGAATGACAAAACCCATAACCATAATGACATATTACTTAACAATTAGTCATGTGCCTCAACAAGTTAAGTCATAACATAATGATACCTTTGCAAATCATTAGCTGATGATTAATTAAAGCAGAAAACTGGAAGTTGAAGTGCAAAGCGTTGACTAATTGTGGTAATTAAGACATGTTTAATTAATACCAATTCATTTATTACAGTACTTAATCTATTAATCATACAGACTCTTTATTAGTTGTTGATGCTGTAATCATTAATTAATGGTTTAGTTCTTCATGAGTCATACATGATCTGTGCATTAGTTAAGTACAAATTTATGTATATTCAGTGCACCCATATTGTAAAGTGTTACCAAGATTTATCTTTTCATAAAGACCTAAATGAGCCAAACCAATTAAAAAGGTTACCAAACCTTTGGATTTACATTGTAAGTTTGACATTATACATCAACGTCTTGGTATTATTATTGAGCATTTGACCGTCCTTGGCTGCGCAATCCCCTGACACAGCACTCTGCTGAGGAATTGCTCCTCTCGATCTCTCATCCATCCCTCACCACTGTCAGGAGCTTAAATCTACACCTCTCAGGTTTCACAGAAATGCAGGAAGTCATTAAGCAGCCCATATCAACAGCCTAATCACCAAAGGATTGGGAGACTGTGGTGTGGTGTGGGCAATGCCAAGCATAACAAACACTCTGCTTGGAAAAAAGGCAGCTGCATGTTAAAAAATTCCTACTGAAACAACCCTGCTGAGGTATGCAAACAATGTTTGAACACCAAAGATGCAGTGACATCAAAGGGAACATAGAAATGTATTCAGGCCCTTTAAGGTGCTTATTTTAGGAAGTCTGCATGCTTGTAACCTGTGCACCTTGTTTAGCAATGTGTAAGGCATGTTAAAAATCCTTTTTACTGAAATGTCCTCTCTTCACTCTCAAAGTTTGGAATCAATTAGACAATTATATTTTTATTCAGCAAGGATGCATTAAATTAATCAAAAGTCATAGTAAAGACATTAATAATGCGGCAAAAGATTTTTATTTCAAATAAAAGCTTTTTTTAAACTTTCTATTCGATAAAGAATTGACCCTTCGCTGAAGCCCCGCCCTCCCTAGTTACTGTTGCTATGCCTGTCAAGCTTTCGTGGCTGGCCCATCTATGGGCTATATGCACGCATAAGTTCCACATTTGACGCAAGGATGCTCTTCCATTTCCGGTTGTGGAGATTTAGCGGAGGAAAACCGGGAAAACGGGATTATGGCAGAGTCTTCAAAATGTACTGTCCTCCTGTCTTTGAAACGAAACATACATACGTTTAGATGTAATTTTATATATAGTTATGTTTATTTAATATAATTTTAAAAAGAAGCATAAACACAACGAGGGATGTCTGTTTTATCTGTTTTTTTTTGTGACTAACGTTTCTTTAGTATAACCATGGAGTATAAAATTAAATATAAATTCTAGGTGTTGCATTGGACTCTACGATCGGCGTTATCGAGCATCCTTACACCTTCACCGGAAATACTGCCATGCATAGAGCCCATTACAGTGTGGATGCACCCTGTGTCAGACATTCCCAATGAGATAATTAGTAATTTTCGGCAAACAAGTGAAATATCTGAGAGAGCAAGACAAAAGGGACTACAGTATGCATTCGAGGGATATATTCACGACATTATATGCAACCGATTAGAGAATAATTTCTTAAAAATTGAAGTTAAAGCCTAATGTTATAGTCCCAGCGCAAGCAGTTCAAATGGGAAACACAAATTGAGGAACAGCTGTTCATACACAGCAGGATATGTGAAAATAATCGTAATAATTATAAATCAAACAGCTTATCAATAAATCTTGTGGAATAACACTAATACTGGGAGAGGTAATACTTAGTAAGGGGTAGCGTTAGTAGGACGTCGATTAACAAAATGCTGAAAAATATTTTAAAGTATGTCAGTGTGCCTTTGTCTTGTCTCTTTAATCGTCTTATTTTACGTTATCGTTATGACCAAAGAACCGTCAATATTTCCAAGCAATAGGTGTTTTTGTTAAGCATGTCGACATTTACCAGTGGTTGTGAATGGATCTTGCACGTAGATGCTAGATCACGCCAATCATTTCTCCCCTTGGCTTTTAGATTTTCTGGAAGGAAAACAATTCCTCTCCCCGTCCAAAAATCCATACACACAATGCTTCAGCATGTTTCCTCGTTCGAAAGCTTGCCAGACCTCCCATAGTTACGGTTGCTAAGACATGATTGGCCAGTGGCGGTTTTTGGGCGTGGCTTAGCGAAGGGTCAATTGTGAAAATGTATCACAGTTTTCACAAAAATGTCTGTTTTATGTTTCACATAAAATTATATTTTATGATTTCCATTACACTAGAGTCGATGTTAACTTCATGCTGATTTTTACTCGGCTTTCGCCAAGATAAGCACCAACTGGGTACTTTACTGGTGCTTAATCAGTACACACAATGGCTGTGATGCTGGCTCTGGGGATCAACCAAAGTGCGGTCTCCCCACCGGAACAGCATGACAACCATCTGGATTGATCTGAGTCGGGTATATCTCTGGGGTCTTCAAGTGGGCACCTTCCATCCTCAGTGTTTCGTAGACTAGGCCACGACACCTCAAGAGGGCTCTACAATGATTCTGGCATCCTTTCAAGCTTTCTATTGTGCTTGAGATCCCTCCTGCTGCTGAGGTTGCTCCTTCCTTGTTCAATGGCATAAACCCTTGATGTAAACTAACCACAATCTCTAACGCCACAATCTCACCGCAGCCATATGCACCAACCCGTTTGACTAAGGCTGGTGAAGCCCCACTGTCACCATTAAAGCAGGATCAGTGGCTACGGTTCCGTATGGCATATTACCTAACAACCTGCATACGCGCAAACCCGTGTGAATAAGGGTGTTGAATCCTCACTGACGTTGTTAAAGCATGTTCCGTGGCAACGATTCCGTATGGCATACTACCTACTGTAACACACAACAACCAACCATACATGCCAACCTGTTTGACTAAGGCCACGTTTACACAAAGCCGGTATTTAGCAAAACGAATATTTTCCTCCTCTCGATTTTCAAAAATAACATTGTTCACACACCAAATATGCCGATGAGCGCCATCATATATGCCTAACCTATGGGCGGCAGTGTAGGGGTTAAGGATAAAGCCATGCAAGCAAATCAGAGAATCGACAAGAGAGAACCTAAAATGCCGTTTCTCCCAGTTGACACGACAACACATAACCGGCTTTTTCAGAAATCTACTCTTTGGCCAGAGTTTTTAGAAATAATGGTTTTCTGTGATTAAAAACTGGGTTTTCGTGTAAATGAGAGGCCAATCCGCAGGGAAATATCTGCATTTTCCCTTCATGTAAATGGCTGCTGAAGCCCCACTGTCGTAGTTAATGCAGTTGCAATGGTTCTGGATGACATTCTACCTACCGCAAAACACAACAATTTCTGCCCAACACAAATCCTCAATTATGCAAAATACAATACACATCACATGACTGTCTTCGGTGTAACATAAAAGTAAGCCCTGTTTTGAAGGATGTTTGTAGCTTTTTTTCATGCAATTACTGTGCTGTTTTTGAATCATTTTTTGAAGCTTAAAAGGTCCAACCATTTGCTGTAATTGTTTATTGCTTTATTTCCAAGGAATAAACAATTACAGTTTCTTTTTTATGAGAACAAAATGATAGCAAAATGATGACAATTATAGAAATGTGAGCTTTTCCTTTAATACAAGTTGTTAAAGTAGAGTTTCAGTTCTGTTGGTCTTGCTGAAAGGTCGGGATGACTAAAGTGCTAGGTCACTGAGGATAGATGATTTTTTTTTTTTTGCCAGGTTCATGATGTGTCTGATTCCATGCGATCAGTTAAACGTGGCTATGATGCCAGATTTGGGCGAGGAAGTGATTCACCAGCCTAATTCAAGTCATTTGAATTTCTCTTTGAATAGGCAGTTCAGATGATTTACTGATAGTGCAGAGACTGATGATATTCAAGGATGTAATAGACAAATGGATCATCCTGGGGCAGTAAAATACATGGAAATATTTGACTCGGGCTTTGAAATTTGAAGGACTTGTTTAATGTACTACTTGAACTTGTGCATTGGAGAGATGAGTGGTGATACAAAAACTGCCCAGTGCTTTCTGCAGAGTTCTTGCTCTGGTTTCGGGGCATATAGAAAAAGAGGTGATAGGCTCTCAAGATGTTTATGTGTTTAAAAATGACTCGACGAGTTCCAACACAATCTTTATGAGCCACACTTCCAGTCCAGTGCCATCATAAAAAGTGGATGTTGCAAAATTACATGATTGATTCTTTTTTGGAACAGAATCCATTATTGAAATTACTTTTGTAAATTGGTGAATCTGTTCATTTGGAACATTTTGGCTGAGGTTCAGGTTTATTCATTCATTCAATTTGGCCCTGTGACCACATTTTACTAATTTAATTCTTCAGGCTTCTGAAATACTTTACCAAAACTATTTTTATATGTTTTTTTTTTTAACTTTCATTAATGAAGCAGCATGGGTTCTTGGAACAACTCCAGTTTTTTTCAAGCGCATGAATTTCTGAAACAGAAATAATGGGCGATATTAATCAGGTTGTTCCTAATTTGATTTCAGAAAGCATTAGTGGGAGAAGAAAATCAAGATGGAGCATTACGGAGGCAAATATACCAGCCTAGTGATGTATCTGGCGCTTGATCATCATTAATAAGAAATGTAATCAGCTGTAGCAGTCCAACTTTATTCATTTTGCTGACCTAAAAGCATGAGATAGCAATGCTTGATTCATATTTTGTGGAGTAGTCCATTCAGTTTACAGACTGTATAGGATAGTTTACATTAAGTGTCAATTTGTAATCACTTTGTTGTTGTTGGTATTTAACAAAAAATTAGCACAGGAACATCATTTCAAATGGGAGTAATACAATTTATTGTATTTATACATGTTGATAGAGCATTGGTAGTTATATTATACTTTTTTTTACAGCCTGTGTATGAAGCAGTCGTGGAAAGAAACAATCGGCAGTCTCCTGTGGGATTCAGCATGTTCTTCGCATCATTGAAAGAGCATACATAAGGTAACATCTGAAAATATTTCAAAGAATTGAAGCTTTCCGGTTCCACTATTATTCAAGACTGGGAGACTGATGCTTGTCATAAAATCTATAGCTCTCCGGCTATCTTTATATTGCCAGCTAGACTCTCTGTGAAAGCTAGATGTTGAACACACCTGAAAAGCATTAAAGCAGACAGCATCTACTATTATGTGCTCTTTTCAGTCCTCGTATACAACTCATTAGCTTCTCAGTACCATATGAAAAAGGCTTATGTCAAGTTGTCCAAGCATATTATTGTTCTGCTTTTGGTTTATGCTTGCATAAGGCTGCATAATGTGGCACAGAGCAGATTCCTTTTTTTTCCATGCGATTTATTAGAATGAAGCACCTCAACTCTCTGTGATCTCACAAGAACCAAGGACATGAGAGATGGGGATGAAAGGTCGGGGAAACACAGCAGCAGGCATGACTAGCCCGTGTATCTCGTCTCGTGCCAGTGTTCTGCGTGAACGCTCTGGCCGTTCTCAACACCTCCAGATCTGCAAAGGTCATTGACTGCAAATCCTCACATGAAGGAGAGGGAGTTCGTGCATGAAGATGGGTTCCCAGTAATAATACATGAACCACAAAGGGGATCAATGCATCTGCCCCTTTTAATCACTTAGGTCGGGTTAATGAAATGCTTGGCGGGCTAATCATCTCAAAAGCCACATATGCTCTGCTTCTCAATTTGATGAGATCACTGAGGAATGCCCTATTAGTGGGAACGAGGATGATAAGACTGAGAATGTTCAGTAAAATTCCAAGATTCATGTGCCGTGGAGCTTCTGTTTTCACGCACACTACCACCGACCTCAATTACCTCTGAATCTAAAGGGCAGGCTCTCAGATATGCATCAGTGAGGAGCAGGATTTTAAAGGGATGGTTCACCACAAAAAGAAAATTCGGTCATTTATTCACTCTCATGTAGCCCCAAAACCCTATGACTTTCCTGCTTAATGCAATATTTTATACATTTTGAATAATGTATTGGTTGTTCTTTTCCATGCGATTACAAAGAATATGCAAACGTAATGAAACCATAAAACTGTAATGAAGATTGGGTAAAAGCATCATAAAGTAGTAGTCGTAGTACTTTTGAAAAAACTTTTGCTGATAATTTACTCACCCTCATGTCATCCAATATGTCCAAGTCATTCTTTCTTCAGTCAAAAAGAAATTAAGGTTTTTGATGAAAACAAACCAGCATTTTTCTGTGCATTTCCAAATGGTTCAAGGTCCAAAAGACAGTTTCAGTGCAAACTGAAAACTGTTCAGAAGGGCTTTAAACGATTCCAGATGATGAATAAGGGTCTTATCTAGCGAAACGATCGCTCATTTAATAAATAAATAACAAAGTTTGAGTTCCAAAAGCTCAAATGGTCGCCTTGCTCTGTAACGAACAAAACGAACGAATTGACTCGGAAAAAGATTCGTTAATTTTGATGAAATCATAGTCACGAACGTGCATCGCAGTACAGAGCAAGGCGACCATGAGCTTATAAAACTCAAACTTCGTTGTTGTTTTTTTTAAATGAGCGATCTTTTCGCTTGATTAATACCCTTATTCACGAGTGCGTAACTGAACAACCAATAAGCAACAAGAACAAAGTAGAGGTAGTTAATGGACTTAAAGGTTACTGCGCTATTAATTTTCCTTTAATGTTACTGTCAAACTCTTGAAAAAAAAAAATCAGTTTTGAGTTTTGTTTCCTGTGAAGTAGGATAGTTGCATGGCATTCGAAGCAGGGCTTTTCAAACCAGTCACTTATGATCCTTTAGAACCCGTTCTCATCCCAAAACGCACATGGCACCCTTTAGCCCCAAATGAGACGTAAAAATAAATCGAGCAGAAGGCGCCTCCTAGAGATCTAACCCTACCCCTACCCCATACCTAAAACTTAACCGTCTCATTTGGTGCTAAAGGGTGCCATGTGCGTTGGATATTTATGCTTTTGCAAAAGTGTCAAAATATGGCGCCTTGGGATGAGAATGCGTTGTCCTTTACAATGACGGCTTCTGTTAAAGAAGAAACCGAGTTAACAACTCCATTAGCTGGGTTACTTCCTCGTAATTAATTTTTTTAATGTTTTTTTATTATATGTATATATATATAGACAAGTTTCCTGAGTGAAATAGGCGGGCCACCATTAGCCTTTCGCTCTGCCAACGATTTCCGGTTCAGCGCCTTTTACTGTCTTTGGTTAGCGTGCAGAAAAAGTAAACTATTGATGGTGTTACACGCAGACACGGCTCCGGGACATATTGTGCTGTTCGCGGTTGTAACAACTCGTGGCGATTGCTGAATGTTGACCATCAACCATCAACAAGGCGCCAATGTGGATCTTATCATTCGCGGAAGTCAACACAGTCTACTCATTATTACGCAGACGAATGTCAGCTTTTCCATAGAAAAAAAAGTAAGTCAATACCTTTATCCATTCCGAAGCTATTAATAGATATGTCAGGGGTGCGCGCTCTAGAGCGTCAGTCGAATTTGAAGGGTTAAAGCATGCTTTTAGTGCAGGCAGGCTAGAGTGGATTACTTTTTATTTTTATTACTCTTCGTGTTCTGTTATAGATTAGCACAAGGATACATACAAACATCTTAATACAAGCATAAGATGGGCTTAAGTACCTTCCAAAGCACGGCGGCTGCATGGCTACAGGAACGTCCAGGTCCGGCCAATACAGACCATATCGACATGCCCATGATGTTACCTTACTTGGATGTGGAATGGTCAAAACACCATTTTTAACAATATTTTCAGTCAAATGTTGCCATTCCAAAGCCATGTTTACACTACTACTCAGCCTGTGTTCGGAAGTTCTTGGCAGAATCAGGAAGTAAAGCGGAAGTGCCCGGGAAACTTGTCTATATATGTGTGTGTATATGTGTGTAACCTTAGAAAACAAACAGCAATGATCTGCCAAACCCAGATAGTGAACACAATCAGAAAATGTAGACAGCCCTTAGCCACTACACAGCGCATACATGACTAAATAGTATCCCTCTGTGATAATTCACCCATTAATGATGGGGTAAACCAGGTTTTCTACCCTAACATTGTCCTTGCCCTAACACTACCTAACAAAAATAAAGCCTTTACTCCAGCGCCCTACTCTCTTGCAGGGAAAAGAGTAGGTTATTTCAATTGATGGTGGCTATAAACTATGACATGCACGTATAGCCTATCCACAAGCAGTGAGTGCTTGTCTCTGTGAATATAAGTATGTCTGAACTATGGTAAAAATAAATCCAGCTCAGCAATACTAACCTACCCAGCGGCAGGGTGAGCTGTACGGATTTACATAGTGCATGTAGGGAAATATAACTTCCAATACAGAACCTTATCCCTCATTAAACTTTAATGCAATGACACAACTTGTGTTTGAGGGGGAAAGTACAGCCAGAAACTATACATTTTCCCTAATAAACCAAAGTTAGATCTGCAATGCTTTCTGATCATATTATATTTAATATTTGCACTTTCACAGACTCTTTCAACTTCCTAGAGACTAGCAAATGTTTAATCACAGTACTTTACCACCTTAATAATGTGTTGTTAAGTTAATTAAGTGCATGAAACTCATTAGTTTTTATCAGAACCATGTTTGCTCCGTCTGATAAAAACAGAGAGGGGTTATGGAGTCTATGATCAAATTAAATGAGTTTTCATATAGATACCATCCTACTGTGAACCGACTATTTATGCATCCGACTCTAATTTGAAGTCTAAATTACTCTTCAACTCCAACACAAGTCAGTGAAGAGGGATAAGGTTTACAATGTTTCCGTTTTCACACAGACATTCGTTTAATTGGAAAGATGTGCCAAGCTTTCCAAAAGCAAGAATGATCTTCATTTTAGAACAGTAAGGAAAGTCAACTGCTTTGCCTTCAGCAAATGTCTTATAACATATGAGTATAGCACTTCAGATTTTAATAGAATTATCAATTTTAGCTCCTTCCCTCTCGTGCAGAGTGTCCCTTTTGTTCATTGCATTCGGCATGCTGCTGAACTGTCTAGTGGACACAAAATATATAACTGAAATTAGTCAAGTAGGATGTGCTGAGAATGTAGATGCTGCATAGTGATATTTAAAAGCTCTGCACTCCTGTACGAGTTGTTCTGTAAAACATTATGGCAAATTATGGAGTGCTGCGACATACAGCTCGACAAGAAACAGCACTGATGCTACATTTATCCATGTGGTAATTACAGAGCTTCTGCTCAGAGGCTTTTTCTGAGGTACCTCTCAAAATTAAATTTCAGAACTCATTGACTCAACTGTTGCATCTCAAACAGTGAAAATGCAGCAATGCCTAATGTATGCATTTGTCACTATAACAGAGTGAAGTCATAGGGAGAGACTGAGGAGGATTATCTATATTGGCGCACATAATCCCTCTGAGATAAACATGTGTTTTAATTGGTTTCCTGATTAAAGTGTAATCCATTAATTTATACATTAAACCTAGTTTAAGACAATTGACTATTGGAAGGGTCCATAGATACTCTTTAAAAAGGTTCAATGGGTTCTTTAAGGAAACTTTTTTTCCAAAAGGTTCCATAAGGGAGAACTGTCTTAAATGGTTGCTTAATCCCTTTATGTTTAATGGGTTATTTCATTTTTAGAGATAAAATATGTTCACAAGCTGTTTATTTCATTCAATTTAATGGAGAAACAAGATTTGGAACCCCTATAAAACTCTATATCATGTTTCATGAATCCACTGTTTTGTGTGTGTATGTGTGTCTGTGTGGGTGTGGTAACCAATTCCATTGATTGTTTGCGCCAGCTGCAGTTCATCACCATTCTCTTTATATGTTCAGTAAATTCCATCTCATGTTGTCAAATCGTTGTGGCTTCCCTGGTGTCATGTGCCTTGTGTCCTTGTGTGGATTACCAGTCTTCGTGGATATTTATCATTGTTTTCACTGTCTGGATTGTTTATTGTTTCCTGGTTCCTAAGCATGTCAATCTTCACCATGATTCTCTGGGTTGCCCATCAACATCCCTGTTTCACTTCGCCATCTCAGTGTTTGTTCCCGGCCTGTGTGCTTTATGTCTATCCGACCATCTCTAATAAATGCCTTTAACTTGCATTTGTATCCGAACTATTCCATCTCAATATGAAGCACCTGATAGAACCTTTAAAGGCTCTATATAAAACCTTTTCCTCTAAGAGTGTACGAGCCGTCTCGAAGAAAAGACAGTGCTTGAAGGTGAGTAAAAGACAATCACATACCTCTGCTGAAAATCAAGTGAAGCCATCCATGTGTCAGGACAGGACAGTTGTGTGGGTGTCTTGTGAATAGATTTTGATTTACCCTAAAAATCACCTGCATCTCTGAAATATCCTGAAATGTTGATCTGTATGCACTGGACCTGAAAAAACAATCAAGCAAGCATCACTGGTTACATGTTAGTGTCAGGCATCAGACGGACATCATAGTATACGCCTATTAAGCAGAAAGGCAAATGGTTTTTGGTGACATTGTTCAGACATTGTTCATTGAGAACAGGAAAAGAGATTGAATGATGTTGTTTCTGAAAGAATTACATATACTTTAATATGGGCCATATAGAGTAAACCATCATTTTATGTGATGTCTGTAGCACACATAATGTCAGAAGTTTTGCTAAACAAGGACATGCAGCCGAATTTTGACATTCATATGCTTTTTAATCAGCCAGTGGCCTCTAATCCTCAATTAGTCTTTAACATCCAAGCTATTATTACCAGCAAATGGATTTGAGGGTGCAAAGCTTTCCAAAATGCACAAGTAATTGCTTAAAAACAGTTTCAAGCATTGCAGTACTAATATGTTTCTTGTCAGACAGGAAATGAAGGAACTAGATGCATGAAAGAAAAATGCACTGAAATTATGTAGGATCAGAAAATGATAATGCTATTGAAAATAACTTTTCTTCTAACACAAACTTCCATTGTTCATGTTTCTTGTGTTTTTATAGAGGTGAAAAGGGCACATGTTCATTCCTTCCTCAGGTTACTGCATATGTGCATAATTTTCTTTAGACTCCATTACTGTTAAGGAAGCATTGTATGGCAGATATACATTTTCTGTTTGATTACTAAAGGAGAAAGAATATTTTAATTAACATATTAGCCACCTATTATGGGAAAATGTCTACGGTACCTACTATACTGAATTAAAATGCTCTGTGAATATGAAAAAAGAAAAAAAAAAACTATTACACTGCATTTCAGTTTTGTGCTCAGAGTGACAAGTTAATATATTTGGATTACTGTTCAATAGCAAACAAAGGCCACTGTAAATTAATTAAACCGAACAGAGCATCTGTGTTGCCATGCAATTATTATTTAATTAAATAATTTATGAATAGGGTATTGTCCTTGAACTATGCCAAACTGTCTGAATTCACTATGCAATTACTGCCTCACTCACCTCTTCATCTCTTTTTAAGACTTTACTGAAATCATTAACTGTGAAAATATTTGCTTTCCAGCTTCTGGAGTGTAGAGTTTTGCACCAATCTCAATTTAAAGGTGCACTCTCTTAGTTTTTGCTTTAGCGGGCTCTTAATCATCCCAATAACCAGTGGTTTGGACTTTAAACTGATGTCTTTCAGTTTGGATCCATGTTGGTTCTTTACTAAATAGAATCTGTTCTCTTATTATCAATATAATGGACATTCTTGAATTTAATCTCACCAATTTTGAACAGTGTTGATGGTTAGTGCTGGTATGCAGATAGCATTTTGCAGACTGTGATCATTGTGTTCATGCTTAATTCATTGTAAAAAGCTCTGACTGAAAGCACAACATTCAATTAATTATTATTCCTGTCATTTAAATAGCAGTAACTTGCTTAATTGCATGACGCAACTGGTCATGTGATGTCAACATGGTGGCGGCCAAAGGGGCGACCCTCTCCATGTACAATACAATCTAAAATTCTGGAAAAGTGCACTTTAAATGTAATTTTAATTATATTTAAAAACAAGCTGATCATTTCATTATCTGAATCACTTTTTTAATAAGCAAACTGAGTCCCCATTTACTTTTCCACGAAGTTAAGATTTGAAGACATTTTAATAATGTTGCATAAGTGACCTTTGGGGAAGCTTAATTCGTCATAATTTGATCTTCCAGAAAAACCTGGCGTGGCCACAACTGATCTCCCTCCGAGCCCGGTGATGCTGAAGATCTCCAGTGGCACAGCACCTCCTCCTCCCTCAACGGCGCGCACACCACCACCTCGCCTTCAACACTTGGAGTAGACGGAATGGTTGCACTGCTTGCATTTTAACCGAGGCTACATCCGCGCACTCGTAAAACTATTAAGGACAAGAACATTGGACAAGAATAGAGCGATGCCATCTTGTGATGAAACCTCAATCCAGTTGCGAAAGGAGCAGGATGAATTTAGTGCTCTCCAGATTCTTGGCATACCTTCATGTCGGGCTCCAGGTCGCTCTCCAGATGTTTATTTACCCTTGTCATATGCATCCTCAGCCCTGTCACATCCTGGCTCGCATTGGGCACACAGTGCGCTTGGTGCGCTCTTGCCGACCCGCCAGCAGTCCAGGATACAGGGCGCACTCAACCGCGCCCTGGTTCACCTCCGACAAAGTGGGAACAACTTCTTGCCGTACAATTTGAGCTTGGAAGTACTGTCCGAGAACCGCTAAATGGAGACCGGAGTCAATGTTCAGGTGCGTGTGTCAGGATATCGTTGTTCAGGGAGTCTCGGCTGTGCTCGCGTTCCCTCAGAGTCACGAGGAGCTCATACAAGTGGAGTTCATGTCTTCGTTTTGGAAATACCTTTCATCAGCATCATTGAACAAGGTGAACCTCTTAAGACACAGGTGAGCAGCAAACTCATTTTCTTTACTTTTATCCAAAGCGCTGCTTAGATTTTTGAGGAAGTGTGGCCAAACTGTTCCGATGTTTTGGCGTGTGCCTGACTTGTGTAAGTCGGACTTGCGATGTGCATTTTTCTAATTTCGGTTGTTTTCTGATTGTTTAATCATTCGTTCTTCCAACATGAAGAATAATTAAATTAAATACGACTGCCACTCGTTGTTATTGAGACAAAACAAACATAATCCAAAAGCGCGCGAAGTGTTTTGTTTCCGCGACTCTTTGTTTATACATTTATTGTCAAACTTTGATATAATGTTCCAAAATCAGTCTGAAACATTTAAAGAAATCTGCAATGTATCCTTAAACTGTGTAAATTAATGTCAAATACAAAGAGTGATGTAGCCATCGGGGTAGGTTGTAAGATGTAATGGAAAACAATTTTGTGGATTTAAGAATCGAATTTATTGCTTCAAATTAACCACCCAACCCATTTCCTTTTAAAAAATTCGTTTAAAATGGTTAACAAAACAGCAAATAGAATTGGAAACCAATATGAAATCCATAAAAGCATGTACTATTTGTGTTTGTCACTCTCACAGTTGGGACAGTACAGACATACATTTGGCACATTTTGTGCAATGCTTGTGGAAAGTAGATGAAGATGGAAGAAAATGTGCTGACTGATACCAGTCCTGTCATGTGAAATTCCTTTATTTGACTACAAATTATTTTATTAGCCAGTTTGTTGTTGTAGTTGTTGTCATAATCCCCTCTATATTGTTACACACAGTTGTACAACTTCTGTCACCTAAGGAGGGTGGTGGGTAGAGAACTCTATTCTAAAACAGATTATGCTGAAAAAAAAAACATAGAAAGAGTCAGTTAAAAATATTTAAGAGTTAGAGCTGTTGCATGTATTTCAGGTGCTTTTGTCCATGGGCTGGACATAGAGATCCTGATGTATTCCAGTGGAACAATCCTATCACTGTTTAGGGCTCAGGGTTGAGGCGTGCTGACTCTCGTTAGTATCTCTAAGCAGCAACCAGAGCGGATGCCAGTCGCACCAGTTGTTTCTGTCTCCAGCGGTGCAGCCAGTTGCGGCGGTTTCTCCTGGCAGGGAAACCTCAAAAGATTTTCCTCCCGTCAAATTCTGCCAGCATATGGACACAAAGGAACAAAGGCACCCCTGATTTTGCATAGAGGCATGAACAGTGGGGCAGCAGTGAGACTCCTTCTTTAAGATGCTCATTCATAACAGCATGATTTATCCTACATCTTATAAAGTGTCAGTCAAAAGGCTTTTGTGTCTTGTACATTTACAACCTGGCTGCTCGTAAAAGCTGCTTCATATATTGTGTTATTCTTAGCCAGAGCGAAATCATAAACAAGGTCATTTCTGTGAATTAATGAAAATTATTAGCAAAATGTTTGTGATTGCTCCATTTTGACACTGCCCTCAGGAAGTGTGAAATCAGTTAGTGCCCATCTTTTTCTTGACTGAGCAAGGCTTGGCTCATGCCATCACTGCTGGAGTCGTTAACTTTCCCAAATTACTTTAACAAATTAAAATATAGATCTAATCCTATAAATTTCCCTGGCCAGTATGGGGACAAGGATGTTCATGTATTTTAGGACACCACCCTAGGAATACTATGCTGTCTGAATGCTTTAAAGTAATTTTCTATCCTTGCTGAATATCTTCCCCTTTTGGCTCTCTAGAACGAAATAGCCATCTACTGGTGTCTTTTACCGGCGAGCACTAGCCTGAATTTGCAATTTGATTGAATCAAATGAAATAGTTTCTTCATTCCTGTGACTGTATTCGCCCCCACAGCAAATCAAATGCAGGGCAGATTACCATATTCTTAGTGTGTCTTAAATTATTTTGTTTGCTGACCAAAATTGCCGGGCCTGTTTCGTTCTGGAAAATTCTTCTGCTCATCTACGCTTGAGTGCTCATTAACTTGTCTCCCTTCTATAGAAAATATTCCTAAGCACAAAAGAAAGATTAGCACATGCAAAAACTAATTTTGTCCCTTTGAATGAAATCACATTTTAATCCAAAGGCCTTTCTCAATTATGCCTCTTTGTTAGCTTACCAGTGGACAACCACTGGAAGGTTATTAGGCTTAATGAATCCTTAATTCAAGAGAGCCGCTGAGACTGTCCAAATGTTGATTTTGAGTTAAAATCCAGGTCGTAACATTCACAGTGGACTCAGAATATGACCTTATTCTTGTACACTTAAATTAAGACATTCATTTGTGAAAAAGCTACAGTTACCTTGAAGATTGCTCCTCATTATTTTATAGCATGACCTTTTGCCATTGCGGTCCTGGAGTAGTCACTGAAAATAGTAACATTTGGAAAATTGAAACCACAGCAGTGGTTCTCAACAGTGCACCATTTGAATGTCTTCCTATCAAACCAGGGTTGAGAACCAATAAGTTAGAGGACCATGATAACAGTCATCAGATTACAGAATATTCAGATATTCAGACAGCACAATATTTTTACAACAGTTCTATAAAATAAGATCATGTTATAAGTAACTTACCTATGCATTTTAGAGACAACATTGTCAGCTGTGTATTTTTGCTCCGCTAGTCAAAATAGTGTGAAAAGAAGCCACAGCAGAATCTGTTATTGTGTGTCTCAGAGTGGTTCTACCGAATTAATCAGTGTTGTAAACAAATGGCTTGAGTGAACGTTGCTTCTGAAAATACATTAGCTGCTTTTGAAATCACATACGCTTGAGTACAGTACTTATTTTGAATAAATAATTACTTCATGACCGCTAAGAAAGTATGTTCTATAGTATGAATGTGTGTAGTATAACTGTAATCTACAGAAGAGGATTTATGAATGGTGGTGAAGAGACGCAACTGATGCTGGTAGGTCACATGATAATTTGCTTATCAAATAAATAAATTATCACGTAACCTATCAGCGTCAGTTGCATCTCTTTAAAGGAGTAGTTCACTTTTGAAAACTTTTGCTGATAATTTACTCACAAATCATTTGGTTCATTCAACGAACTAAATGAACGAATTGACTTAGAAAATGATTCTTTCATTTTGATGAACGAATTCTAACAGAAGAGTCACGAACGTGCTTTGCAGTACAGAGCAAGGCGAGCATTTGAGCTTATAAAACGTAAACTTTTTTTTTAAGAGCGATCGTTTCGCTTGATAAGACCCTTATTCATCGTCTGGAACCCTGGTTTGAAGTCCTTTGAACAGTTTGCAGTTTGTACTGAAAGTGTCTTCTGGACCTTGAACCGTTTGGTTCCCATTGAAGTGCATTATATTGAGAAAATGCTGGAATGTTTTCATCAAAAACCTTACTTTCTTTTCAACTGAAGAAAGAAAGACATGGACATCTTGGATGACATGGGGATGAGTAAATTATCAGCAAGTTTTTTTTGAAAAGTGAACTACTCCTTTAACACCATTTATAAATCCTCTTCTGTGGCCTCATGGGATAGTAAAGTATCAATCAACTGCACACATCTGTTTTTTCCCTGCTATTTTACACTGTCAATTTGTACATACCTCTTTTGTCACACTCTTTTCACTTACTACTGTATATAGCAGGGAAGTATGCGATTTCGAATGTAGCCAGTCACTTGTTTCAATCCTGAATGAACCAGTTAAGCGAATAATTCAATTATTCACCCATTAAGAGAGTCATTTGTTTTGTTACCATATAGATCAATGTTTTCATCAGTGTTTTTTGAGCAAAATGAAGGGCAGTGTAAATGTTTTTTTATCTTGAGCAAGACATTTTTAGAACATTTTTAGTGTCATGTGCAAGATGCTGCAAGAGACCGGAGCACAATGGTCAAACACATGTCAAGCACATTTAAATAGAAAAACAATGGGAAAACTTAACACAGGAATGCAAAAACACATACTGTGTGAACGGGCCACTTAGTCAAAGAAATAGATGCAACAGTAGATGCGTTATCAGAACTCCCATTGTAACATGGAGTGCCGTCATATTGTGTTAAAATGGAATTTTAAAGGGGTCATATAATGGTACATGCACTTTTACAAGTTGATTGTACTGCAATGTGTGTTGTCAGTGCCTGTACACAATCATCATTTAATGATAAAAATCCATCCACTGGTTTTGTTTTAATCTCGTTATATGTTTTCCCGTCTCAGATTCGAGCCGTTCGACCGTGCTGACGTCACACGGTCGCACGCCCTCCCACGGTTGTTGATTGACAGCAGTGTCTCAACACAAACCCGCCCTGAGCGAGCTGTCATCATAGATTAGTCCGTCATTGTTGATACTGGAGCAGAATGGCGTCTAAGCGACTGTGTTGTTCTGTTCTTGGGTGCAATAACCAACACCGAAATCATTCATAAATGATGTTCCTAAAACCGAACCACTGAGGAAGCAGTGGCTGAGTTTTGTTTACGAAGGGAATATTCCCCACGATCAACGTCAATGCGTTCATGTTTGCGCGAATCATTTTCTCACCAGACTGCTTTATAAACGAGGATCAGTATAAAGCTGTTTTGTCTAAGAAGCTGCTCCTGAAAAAATAATCGGTAGGCTACCAACTATTTATGTTCCCCCTGCACCTAAAGTTGTATTAATCTTTGATGATGGGGAAAAGTTTTTCATGACCATTAGTTGTAACGTCAATCTGTCAATGAACTAACGTATACATCAGTAAACACAGCGTTCGCATCTCACTACTCTACTCTGCCAGTGTATACAAAGATAAATCAAAGTAACATTACGTTAACCAACTATTCAGAAACGTCCTCAAGCCTTTATTGTCGAACTTCTTTGCGGACGTCATCTTGTTCGGTGAACAGTTACTCGGTTACAGTTCAAACTGATACGGTTGCACAGATGTGTCCTCAGAGACTCGCACTGTCATTCTCTGTCCAAAACCTTCAACTGTTGTCAAGGCAACACTCCACGTGCGTTCACGCAGAACAGAGGGGCAGGGTTTATTATTTAGGGAAATGCACTGAAATGGCTTGCTGAAAACAAGAGCTGATTTTGACCAGGTAAAATGGTGTTTTCTTAAAATACTAATGAGAATTTTTAATAAAAAATATATTACAAAGTTTTCATTTAGACCCTAAACATTCATATTAACTTGACACAAATGGCATTATATGACCCTTTTAAAGTCGGCGTGAAACAGAAGTTGAGAGTATTTTTTTTCTCTGCCGTGGCGTATATCCAAGTAAAACGGCTTATGAAATTAGAAAAAAAATGTAGGGCAGGGCTTGATTTTGTTCTTCGGGAAATGATTGAATCGTTAGAGGTTGGGCGTTGCAAACAAAACGGACGCCAATTTGAATGCAATTCTCTGAGAGGCGGTTCACCGATAGCCGCAACCTCATCAGAGAGGTCGTTTCGATGGGGAGGGCAGGGTAATGTATTTGATTAAAGATTATAAGGGCACATTATTTTTTTAAAAATAATGAAGTGCACAGATAAATCATTTTAAACACTACAATATTACATATAAAAAAGATTTGTCAAATTTGATTTCATGCCGACTTTAAGGAAAATGAGCACAAAACCTTCTTGTCTGTTATTTGCTTGTGCAGTGTATGTGTAAAAGTAAACCTTACAACATTACCCATTTTTGTGCACTGCACAAAATACATATTTCCAAAAGCACCTGGAGAGCAAGCACTTACTTAGTCATCAGAGGTGGTCTACACTCCTTCTGTTGATACAATGCCACGCACACATGCACACAAGTCGCCACCTATTCCTAGCCGGTACAATGCTGATCATCGATGCATTGCTGCCGTGATTGTCTGCAGCCTGGATCGCTCCATTATGGAGGCAGAAGGTGTAAATGAAAGTGTGAAATACCTGGAGGAGATGGTCTGTAATCTCCCACATGTGCAGGGTTGAGATAAGCACAGATGGGCCGCTGAGGTCTGTGATAGTAAGGATGCGGCAAGAAGGTGGTGCATCAGCCAGGTGAGGAAGAATTCTGCAAGCTGCACTCATGGGGACAGTGTTGCCAGGCATTTAATGTTACAGCACCCAAGCACATTCACACGATTTAATACATAGCCGCCGAGTATGTGGTTTAATACCGCCTGGATTTGGGTTAATGCCCATATACTGTAAGCTGAGAATGCTCTGACCCATCAAAACTAATTGAGCAAGTAAGCTGAGGGATGTTTTTTTGGATGCCCTGGGTTGAAGCCCTCTTCTTAAAGGGGTGATGAACTGAGAAATCAAATTTTCCTTGAGCTTTTGACATCTAAGAGGTCATCATATTATAAGAATATCCTGTAAGTTTCAGAACTGAAAACGACCTTGTTAGTCCAATAAAAGCTTTTATTGACACCAGCCTCAACAAACGTCTCGTTTTTGAAAGTGTGGAAGTATGACGTCAATGACGGTAAAACCCCACCCGCTCATCAACGGCCTACTTTAACATGGCCGGTTTAGCCCCGCCCACTGATTCACGCATAGGTAAACCAAAGCATAATTCATGATGACAAACCAGAGCGAGCTACCAGCAATAAACATTCCGTTGACAAAATGTTGTGCCGTGCCTGGCTGTGGAAGAAGACAGTCACTGAATAAGCGTCCTCTGGATTCCAATATTAGGAATGCCTGGTTAAAATTTGTTTTTAATGATGTTCCTGCTGATGAGTGTAAAACATTATCCGTATTTTCGCTTCATTTCGCCAAGGATTGTTTTCTGAACAAGACACAGTTCGAGGCTGGATTTGCAGACCGATTAAGAGAAAGAACGGTGATGTGCCGTCTATATTGGATCTGACAGGAATTGTGCAACACATGGACTCTGGGTCGAACATGTATGGGCGAATCCGGTTGCCATTTGACAACATTGGACATTTTCCCTCAAGAGGGAGAAATGAAGACGACACAGATATGCATTTTGTGTATGACCTAGAAGTATTTATTCAGCGATCGGCAGTTAAAGTTAATCTGTACGGAACATCGTTGATGTACGAAACATGATTAGTCTACGTTACCTTCTATATTGGATCCAACAGGAGTGGTGCAACACACTTATGTGAGTAATATTTTTATTTTAGAAATAATAATCTATCTCGGCTAGCATTGCATTGTTACAGATAGTTTGATATCTAATAATTATGTGTATGTGTCTACAAGTATCCGTTGTATTCGAGGTGCTGTTGGTTCATTGTCCTGTGATTTGAGTATCGGACTTGGGTCAAACATGTATGGGCGAATCATTCCGGTTGCCATTTTACAACAGTGGTTTTCAAAACAATCCCCACGTGCACCGACCGAAACCAACAACGCTCATTATAATATGCAAAACTGTTATCCACTCACAGCAGTGGGCGTTTACTTCCTAGTCTTCAATGCCATACGCCCATAAAATCTGAGCATTTTTCAAGTAGGCTGAAAACTAGGGAAGAAAATAGCCCATAACTTATTCATTTTTATGTTTTTGAATGTAAAAACCAAGCGAACGTCATAATTTGACCTCAGACAACAAAATAAAAACATTTAAAAAGCCAGTTCATGACTCCTTTAAAATTATTTTATTTTTTTCCATTTTGATGTGCCTGCAAAGAATATGAGAGTTTAATTGAATCTGTAGGTCTGTTTCCAATAAGTGGCACGATTGCACCCTGAGGTACATATGACACTACCCTGACCTTATAACTTATTTCCACTCTAAAATGTGTCTTGGAAAATTGAACCCTGTCTCAGCCCGAGGTGAGCTTTGAAGTGGTGCCTGATCTCTAAATATAGTGTGATTGAGTTTTCACTCCACTTCTGAATACGGTGTCTCACTGAACAAATCTCATGACAGAAATGATTCATTGTCTTTATTTTGAATGTTGGCAGAATTACGGTGGGCACAGCGCTGACCAGGCTGCATCGAATTTCAAAGATGCCTCTCCAGAGAGGCTAATTCTTGTTTTGTCATGGAATGAATATTGTTGCTGTTTTCATTGTCCTAATCATAGTGCACTGCTTATAGCAACACAATGAACAGTCTGTTGATCTTTTTATCAGCTAACAGGCATTTTAAATCAATTTTCTTTTGAGGGATTCACTCTGTGGCTTGGCTCTGGTTAGGGTCTATATCACAATCTGCAATCTCATAGCCTCTCTGATGATTGCTTTGATGACAGAGCTGGTTAAGAAAACACACTGAGAGAAACAGCAGCGTCTGTTCGTTTTGGCATGGGAACCTGCAAACGGCGTCTATTCTGAATAGGGGAGAGATTTGCATAAGCGGAATTACAGTTTAGCACTATGGGTACTTTTGATGCAAAGTTCCCTTTCTGTGTGTCAAAGTCTCTCTGCAAGTCGTTTTCCATCTCGTCTCTTTTTTATTTCCATTAGTTTTGTCTTATCTCATGCACCCAACTCTCTTGTGACTGCTTCAATTATCTTTTCCTTTTTTGAAGTGATAGAAAAAAGACAGAACGGCTGAATAACAAGGCTGAAGATGTGACAACCATTTCCATCATGCATGAAGCACGCAACGTGTCTCTGCTATCATGCTTATTAATAACTATGCATGCACAGGCTGCATGATCAGAGCAAAGTCTCATGCTCAAAAATGAATCTGCTTCAGTTAAGCTGTAAGTGAGGATTTTCACTTTCTGTGGGAGAGATTTGGCCTTTTTTTATTACTTGCATCAGTTTATAAAACACACCCCTGCACTTTAGGCTGGGACACACCAAGTCAACGGTCTGCCATTGGTTAGTTTCTGAGCATTGGTTGGCTTAGTTGTTTTGGTGTGTTCCTCATCATTAGCTCTAGTCGGAATGAAGAAAGAGAGCAGTGTGATTGATTTTCAAAATGGTAAGCAAGCACTGCTTTATTTGCGATTTGTATATCTGCAGTCCTAGTTTCGGTTTCCTTTTTTGAATGGTGCAAATAGACTGACCTGCTGATAAAGACAGATTGATTTACATGCGGTTGCAGAACACACATGCTAACAGTCTTCTTATGGTGTGTTCAAGCGCAGCTTTTTTTTTGATGAAATTCAGTCGACGAGGGGCGGCAACACAGTCTGCTTTTGTCGCTGCCAGTTCTTTGACGTTGGCTTGGTGTGTCGCAGCCTTTAAAGGAATTACTGGTGTAGAACAATTTAAGCTCAATCAACAGCATTTGTGGCATGATGTCTACCACTAAAAATTAATTTGACTTGTCCCTTTAATAATGGGAGATTGGCCCTGTTTATTTCTATGGAAGTGAACAGGGATTATTTCTGAAGAATTTATAAATATATCTTTTTGTTTTTTTCCTGCTAAATATGTATTATTTGTGCGGTAAAGTTGTTCTTGTTATTTGTATGGTTGTTTTATGAATAGGCAGTATGTTTTTATGGCAACAAAATAAAATTTGATATAACTTTAACAGAAGTTATTTCAGAACAGAAATTGGTAGTAATGATAATCTAATAAACCAATTAATATATCTGGAAGAAAAAAAAAAGGTTAGTTTAGTGAAAGTTTTTGTCACACTAAAATCATGGTAGCCCTCAAACTGTATTCACTTTATAGTCCTTAATTCTGTAATTGTGGACAAATGCTCATAGAGGACACACAATTAGTGTGTGATCCTAATTTTTATTTATTATAAATGTTATCACTGTCTTCGATAAAGTTTTGTCTATCCATTTATGGTGTGTTTTTTTATTTTGGGGTATTTCTAAATTTATTTACTTCAAAAAGTACCATATTTTCTATGTAAATTATAGCTTTTTTTTATTTTTTTAACTACATTAAAATCAGGGCTCTCAAGCGTCACGCATTGAGCGTGACAGTCACTCATTTCGGTCTTTTGTCACGCACTCCCGCCACACATTGTATTTCTCACGCAGAAAAACTATTTATCATATATTTAATATGCCGCAGCGCCCAAATTGTCTCTAGCCGCTTCACTCTCATAGTGGAACGCAAGCGCGCACGTCTCCCCTGCTCTCGCAGCCTGTCGCTTTATCAGCCAATCAAAAAAAGGAAAGGGCTACACAATTTTAGCCAATCAGAAAATAGCACTACTGTATCTGGGTAAGATTTAACGCAACAACCAATAAAAAAGCATTTCAAGGAATTGTTCACGTGATTCTGCAACAACATCTCTTCCAAAAGTTTCGTTCACCCGCAGAGGAAACGACTGGAGTCTCCGAATATCACTGAGCAGAGTAAGTCATGAGATCTCCTGTTTTAATGTTACAACAAATTTACAAATTGTTTGACACAAACAAAGACAACTTGACTGCTGTTAGAGAATCATATTTTATAATTATCCTGGCCATGGATGCATTAATCATTGCATATATGTCTTTCAAAGATGTCAGGGAAAAAGCAAACGAGCATCCTCTCATTCGCCCTGAGAGGAATTCGCCATTCGCCCATTGGGGCGGGGAATGTCACTCTTGCCTGTCTTCAAAACTTGAGAGCCCTGTAAAATATAATTCCAATAAGTTCTTAAAGCTAAAACCTAAATATGAAGTGACTTTGCTGTCACCTGGTGTCTTATTTCGGCTTATTTTAGAATGCTCTAATACAGTTTTTCCCATTCATTTCTATGGGTGCCCATTTTCTACCCATACAAGGTTAAGGAGTTTTTTTCACCCACTTAACATTGTTGAATTGAGTCAAAAAAAAAATGTTGTGTGTTCAGGAGGCAAACTTCGGAAAAGTAGTCTTGTACTGCTTAGATCAAGGAAGTATTTTTTAAAAGTAAATCAAAACTGTTTTGCCCACATTTGTTCAGAATACGGTTTTAGGGTTAACACACATGTTTACATATTATGGCTACTACACTATTGAAACATTTTTAATGTTTATGGGTTAGCCTCAATCAAGTTTCTCACTGTAGCCCATATTTTTTAAAACCCATATTTTTATTAAAGTTTTAGCAAAAAGTTAATTTTTTAAGGCAATTAATTGTTAATCCACATTATAAAACGGTTAGTTCCAATCCTTGATTCTGATTGGTCAATAGCTGTGCTTTATTCATGATAAAACATGGCTAATGACCGCTTCACCTGGTTCTGTTTTATCACTGTGCAACACTAAAGATCCTATGTTTGAGCTTTCATGCATATTTTACATTGGAAAGTTGTTGCTGTTCACGGTCAGGACTGTTGTTTTTTTATAGCGGAAGGAAGGCTTTTAGTGATTTTACCTTATGAAAGTTGCACTGATAAATAATTTTTTTTTTACTTCAATATTTTTTGTTGTGTGGTAACTGTTTTATAAAAGCAATAGGGTAGGCCTACTTGAGGCAAGTGCTGTATCGTGAATAAATAACTGATGGAGTTCATGCATTGCACTCCGCTTCGCGTCATACCTTATTGCTTACTTACAGTACTAGTGCTGATGGTTGAGATTAACTTGTACTGAACCCAGAATATTCTTTAAAATAACAACAGCACTTTTAGTTCAACTTGTTTTATAAGCAATTTTAATTAACACTTGTTCAAGCTTTTATTGTTTTAATGCCAGTTGAGAACCAGTGAAAGAAAAACAATAACAGCCACAGTTTTGCTGTGAACCCTTAACCTACAGATTCATTAATTTCCACCCTCAGTTGGAATAACTTCCCCAGTCTTGTAAAGTGCCTGAAGCTGGGTCGTCCTCTGGCTTTGAATGTTTTTGCAGTTGCAGTGCAATATGGAGCTTGTCTCTAAAGATACTTTCAGTGTTAACTGAGGATACACAGAGACAGCCGTGTGGAAGTGTTTATTCAGCTCTGTCAGACTCACTTACTGTTGGCTGTACGTTGCTGATGATTGCAGACATTGTGCTGAATTACCTTTTTGTGCCTCCCTGCACCTTCTTGCAAGGTTGTCCAGCCCCCTAAATGCACATTGCTTGGCTATCAGAATTCTTGTTAACTTTCATCTTCCCTCTTTTTTTTCTTTTTCCATTTCAAGGGAATCGGAAAACATGGCCTGCATTGCCTTGACATCTTCTATAACATTATTTTCTCTAAAGGGAGCAGGCACCAACTGCCCATGTTTATTTACAGCTTCACCTCTGAATCCACAGGCATAATGAAAAGCTGGAACATCGGTTGCTAAATGAATCATTCACTGATCATGATTTAATGAATGTTTCGATGCCCTGTGTGGATAATGCTAAGCATTGACAGGTAAAACTATTGCTGAAGAAATGTCCTTTTACAGTTAGAAATAGATTTAGTTTCTGAGCCAAACATGTATCACAGTCTTTAACTGTTCATTCGCTTAGACATCATATTCCACTGGTTGACTTCTCGTTAGCGCCTGACACTAGACAAAAGTTTTATTTTCTTTGACTTACATGGAATTTGCGTTGGGGTTTGGTTTTGTGAAAAAAGTTGAAAGAATCATGCGTTAAAAAGTCAGATGGCACGTAAGCTACTTATGATTTACTGTATGTCTAGGGCCCTATAATTTCTGCGATCACAGAATAAAAAGCACCCTCTTTTTACAACTAAAATAACAGTAAAGGGTAAAAAAAAATTAATTCCCAAAAATTAAAACTGGAAAAACGGAATTTGCAAAAATTAAAACGGAAAAAACGGAATTTGGGAAAAAATAAAATGGAATTTGGGAAAAAATAAACGGATTTTATAGGGCCCTATATGTCTGAATAAAAGAAATTGAAGTGAACTATCTATACAAAATTAAATTGCGTCTTCATATGTTTCTCCATTGCATTGTAGATTGAATCGCATTGTGTTAAATTGAATCGAAATCAGATTGCATTTTAATAGTAGTGAATTATGTATCTTTAATGTATTGTATGGTTGGCTATGCATCGAGATGCCTATTGCCTCGGCTTCAGCTATGGAGATGCACATCCTCTATTGTGTACCATTACCCTAACACTGGTAATAGCTACCCAAATCATAAAATATATTTAACTTTTTTTAGTTCTTATCTTAATTATATAATGACACTAAAAGTTACAATTTAATATAATAAAGAGCACTGATAAAATTTAATTGATTATATTAATATCAAAATTAGATGCCTTTGAGCAAATTATCTGAATAATTATCTAAAGTCAAAATAAAAGTATAATGAAAATCTATCTATAATTGACTGCTCTATCCCAAATGGGCCTACTTAATTGACTTTTGTTAAGTCAACCTGATAAGAAAAGTTTCACATTAAGTTTTCTGTTTAATTGTACTGAGAGTTTGAATGCTATTAGTGCACTGATGGCCAGATGAGACCTCATCCCTAGATAGAAACGGACACAGATTAGATATTACACAGATTATACCAAAATAAGAGAGCTAAAAGGCAATAACCAATGAGCTCCTCAGTTACAGTAAATCTCCAAAGTATGCATGGAAGTGATTTGTTCAAACCAGTATTTTACTCTGAATACTGAATTCTCTCTGTTCAAAAATCATTTTAACTGTGATGTACATAAATGTACAGAGTCGTGTTAAACTTACGGAACTTCCGCTTAGAAGTTCATTAGCATTACTTCCGTGAGGCGCACGCAGCGATTTGCTCAATTAGCAAGGAAAGCAGTATACTGCAAGAGCTGCCATCCACAGTCAGCCTGAAATGCACTGAAATCCTCTCTCATACAGCCTGGCATATGCAGCCCGCTCGGCCGGCTTCATCTAGATGCTTTCGTATGCAAAGCTGCTCTTAGAATGTTGACTGATAGCGTTTGAAAACATGCAAAGGACATCACAAGTAAAGAATAATCTTTTCAGGCTTAATGGAAAATATCTGATGCAAAGCCAGGCTGGCGGTAAGCGTGCTCCACTGTGGTCTTCAGAACAGATCCTGATATATGATACATGATGTGTAATGTGTCTCAGAATTAATGACATTAATCCATTTGTGATTAATTATCCATTAATATTTGATACAATTAATTAAAGGGGTCATGAACTGGCTTTTTAAATTTTATTATATTAATGTCTGAGGTGAACTTATGACGTTCGCTTGGTTTTTGCTTTCAAAAACACCAAAATGAATAACTAAAGCTATTTTCTACCCTAGTTTTGAGCCATCTCAGAAATGCTCGGTTATTATGGGCGTCTCGCACAGAAGACTTGGAAGTAAACACCCACTGCTGTGAGTGGATAACAGTTTTGCATATTATAATGAGTTTCAACTCACTTCGTCGGTATATGTGGGGAAAATTATTTTGAAAACATCCAATGTTGTAAAATGGCAACCAGAATGATTCGCCCATACATGTTCGACCCAGAGTCCGTGTGTTGCACCATTCCTGTCAGATCCAATATAGACGGCACAGCACCGTTCTTTACACTTAATTATTAATCGGTCTGCAAATCCAGTTTTGTTTACAAAATAATCCTCAGTGAAATGTTTTACCCTCATCAGATGGAACGTCATGAAAAATAAAGTTTTGCATTCCTATTGGAATCAGAGGAAGCATATGCAGCGACTGTCTTTTTCCACAACCAAGCACTGCCCAATATTTTGTATTGCTTGGTAGCTCTATCCGGTTTGTCATCACGAGGTAGGCCTATGTTATTTAGCTATGCATGTAATGCACGAATCGGTGGGCAGGGCTAAACGGCCATGTTGATGTAGGCATTGATCTTCTGCGGGGTGGTGTTTTATCCTCTTTGACGTCATAGTTCCCCACTTTTAAAAACGAGTCGTTAGCTGAGGCTTTTATCAATAAAAGCTTATATTGGACTGACAAGGACTCTTTCAGTCCTGAAACTTACAGGATATTCTTATAATATGATGACCTCTTAGATGTCAAAAGCACAAGGAACATTTTATTTCTCAGTTCATCACCCCTTTAACTAAAAATTAAAATCAATGCTTTAAGGGGTAACCCTAAACCAGCTTTTTTAGTAAATGATCTGTAAGAATGGGGCTTTTTTAATGCTGATCATTGATTCGATTAACTTTTTTGACATTTGGGTATCAAGTGTTTTATTTCTACAATATATGGTGCACTGTAAAAAATATCCGTGATTTTAACAGTAAAATGCTGTAAAAATGCTACAGTGCAAAACTGTTAATTGATAACCGAAAGTTTCCATACTAAACACGGTAAATAACTGTGATATAATTTTACAGTAAAATACCGTTAAATTTGCAGTTTTTGAAAGTGAAAAAGAACAAATCGTTGTATAATTTACAGTGAAAAACCATAAATTGACATTCCCACAATTCCCTGTGTGACACTTCACATTTTATGTATTTTTGTTGAAATAACTATGGTTCCTCATAGTTTTATTGTTTTTTTTTCTATTCAGTTATGTACATTAGGGTTTTATTTTACAATTAATGTTTAGTGCATTTTTTAAATTTTATGTGTTACCATAATGGTGCTTAATGTTTGTGTGAATGACATTGTGCAGTTTCTTTACATGAGTATTGCTTTATACAAGTATTCACTTGTAATGAGCTCTGATTGCTCGCTGAACTCTCATTACTGCTGTGATGATTGTTGGTTGTCAGTGAATTACAATGGTTTAAAACAGATATCAATACGTCAATAAGTTGGTAAATCCACATTTTATCAGAAAATAAAATACAGTTTATGACTGTAAATTTTAAGTTAAGTCTGTAAAACCATTAACATTTCCTACCGTATTTTTAACGGTAAAGTTCTGGCAACCACAGCTGCCGTTTTTCTACCGTAAAATTTACGGTTTATTTTTTAGTGTGTAAAAACGTCTTAGTGCTGCCCTCTTCAGGTTGAACGGTGGCTACTGCATTTGAATGTTCCTATTGGATGTTTGCGGTTCTTCATGACGTATGCAGGTTTCAGCTCACCACGCCTTGGTACGAGCTACAGCTACCACGCCCTCGGCAGTTTAAAAATCATCTTGTTTTGTCAAAACCGCTGCGAGTCAAGAGTACAGTTAGGATCGCTTCAAGTTGGCGTAGATTTATCTGTGTTTAGTACAGTAGTCAGGATGGTAACGGAATAGAGGTGGACATGGTCTTTTTCACACAGCTCGTGCTGAAAAGTCGATGCAGTGCCAAACACTGCTCCTCCTGCATGGACTCCACCCCTGCTGCAGTGTCTTGATGTGAGTGATCATATATTTTAATCACAATTTATGGCTTAGGCTAAAGTTAATCCTCTGTGGTCGACAAACGTGCCGCGCATTTTGCTGGATTTTATCACATAGCGGCAAAATATCAATATGAATATGTGCCTACAGAGAGCCCACGCTATTGACATCAACTCCAACAGAACTCATCAGATGCCAATCACGATGTGGGAGTTTAGACTGGCAGTTTGAGCCAGCGGTTGGAATTGATATCGCCCTTTGTCCACAGACAATTCACCTCTCCACCTCAGGTGAAGGTGGGGAGAAAAGTCCTGGACTTCAATGACCGCTCTGTTGCAAAGCTACCTGCGTCACTCCAGTCACTCTCCATTTTAGAGTCTGATAACAGCTGTCACTGTGGGTTTAAGGTACTCTCTTAGAAACAATGATATGAAAGATTTAAACTGACTATACTAACGAATGATAAAAAAATATAATAATGGCCTATGAAAAACTGAAGATTTAACTACATTTTGTTTATTCTATGAGTGCCTTTCAATATTAAAACCATTGCTTTACATTGGCTGCTTTTAAACAACTGCTCTGTTTTGGAAAGAGCAGAGCTACCTCTCTGTTGTCATCACTGAATTTCCCTAATCCAAAGACTATCTGTCTGTGCTTTGCAGATAATGATGATTTCATGCTTGGATCAGTCATCCTTTTTCAAGTTTTGGTTGACATTTACATGGTCTCTGCTCAGAAAGAATAACATTTTTCAATCAATGTCTGAACACGGCAGGCCTGAATCCTCCCAGGAGGTCTGGATGCCAGAAAACAGTGACTGTTGGTGGGTAGAAATTTATCAGGCTGAGGCGAGATGAAGGCCTCTAGTTGATGGCTTTGGGAAGTGTATAAAACTCTGGAGCAGGATGTCTGCATATGAAGATGATCTAAAATTCAGCAAAAAGATAGTGGTTTTCTAGGATATTGGTGGTTTGATGGATTTATTGCTCTGAGGCTGAAGGCAATGAATTCCAGAGAAGGTTTATCATTTGGGACTAAAGGCAGGTCAGCGGTAGAGCTAGAGTAATCTTTTGTACTTTGTACTGTGCCCAGGGTTTGAAATGAACTTTTTCACTCACCGGCTAATTTGACTACTTAATTTTTGTTACCGGTCTTTTTTCTGTTAACCAAATGCTTTTTAATCTTCGCTATTGCTTCAATGCAAATGAACCGTTATTTGTTGCGTAGTGACGTGCATGTTCAAGAAAGCCAGATACAGTCAGATTCTCTGCAATACGCTGTATTTAATATATGATGACTCATGAGTTGAGTATTTGCGCTAAATCTGCTGCACAGATTTGGCTTACATGAACTTCCCTAGCAAAGTGAGTAGACATAAGTAACCTGCCAAATATTTGACTTTTACCCTCATTAAGCGGGTGTTGATTTCAAACCCTCACTGTGTCTTCTGTACTGAATGTACATTTATTCCATCACTTGCTCTTAACATTCAGTGAATTTTTTTTTTTTTAAACCTTTTTCATGCCAAGGACCCATAAATATAATTTTCCAGTCTGATTGTTTATACGATGGAATCAGTGTTAGGGGTGTAACGGTGCACATTTTATCTATGTGTGTATTTAAAAAAACAAAACAAACAAACATTTATTATTAATTGTGTAGACACAACTATCGTAGCCCTAAAAAGTGTAAACATTGTAGTCTGTGCAGTCTAACATTTCAGTTTCTGTTTGTCCAAATATGGCTGTCGAATAGTCAGACTAACCCATTGTGTTAATGGTTTAAGATCCTCCTTATTGCCCCTCTTGCCAGAGTCCTTCATCACTGAAGCATATTTTGATGTAATGTGATTGTCTTCTACCGGTTTCACAGACAAGGCTTAAGCCTAGTGCCAGACTAAAATGGGAAAAGGACTGCATTTAAATAACGCTTTCACAGACCCAACTGGCCACCAAAAGCCATTCATACTCATTCATACAGTGTCGGTGGTGTCAGCCATGCAAAGCGCCACCCAGCCTGTCGGGAGCAGCTAGGGTTAAGTGTCTTGCTCATGGACAGCTCCACACTTGGTCAGGTGGAACCTGGGATTGAACCACAAACCAGATTGTAGACAACCTACGTGAACCACTGAGCTACTGCCACCTTAATGCATGTTTGAGCTGTTTTAACTGAAATTAACTTGCACTGACATATCTTTAAATATGCCATTGTTATGGGGTTTTTTCCTCAAGATTCACACCAGTAATGATTTTTAATTAGGCTCGTTTAATTGAGTTATGTTCCTAATAGAACTAAGGCCTAATCCTGGCTTAGCCTAAGCCTATATTTTTGTGCAACGCATTCTCATCCCAGGGCGCCATATTTTGACACTTTTACAAAAGCGTAAATATCCAACGCACATGGCACCCTTTAGCGCCAAATGAGACGGTTAAGTTTAGGTATGGGGTAGGGTTAGACCACTAGGAGGCGCCTTCTGCCAGATTTATTTTTACGTCTCATTTGGCGCTAAAGGGTGCCATGTGCGTTGGATATTTGCGCTTTTGCAAAAGCGTTGTATATGGCACTTTGGGATGAGAACGGGCTGTTTTGTGCTGATTCTTATGAAAAGATATAGAATAAAGTGAGACCAGATTTAGTTATGTATTTAAAAAAAATAAAAAAAATCAAAGATATATTTTAAAAACCTTTTACTTTTTTTATTTATATATTTATTTCACTTTTTTTCTCACCATGAACATAGCCGGGGTAGCTGGCATGGCTTTAAATTATAAACAAACTTTTTGTCCAAACAATAGTAGAATTAATATTATTAATGTTTTACTTTGGTGCAATTATGCAGCATAACATACTTTCTTAAATGGAACTGGGACCAAACCTTGTGAAGATTTTTGAGAGTTACTGAGAGTGCAATCCTGCTTTGTCAACATTATGGCCTTAAGCACAGCACTAAAGTCCCTCTGGCTTTAGGACTGTCTCCATAACACTGTAAAAAAAATGCTGTAGTTATGCAGCTGTTTGCCAGTAACTTACTGTAGATTTAAATTGATGTATATTTACTGGTAACAGTTTGTTCAATGTTAAATGAAAATTAAACATTAACAAGTCTTTGTCTTTACAGAATAAAACTAAATAATAACAATCTAATGCAAAACATTCTGGGAACCAGAAATCTTCATCAACCTTTTTCTGTTTTTTTTTCTTCAGATTTTGATTCCCAGAATGCTTTGCATGACGCTGTTATTTTAGTTTTATTCTGTAAAGATAAAGACTTAGTTGTAAATGTTTAATGTTCATTTAACTTTAATCAAACTGTTGCCAGTAAATAACAATTTAAATCTACAGTAAGTTACTGGCAAACAGCTGCCAGTTATACTGTAATATACTTTTTTTTTTAATATTTTTTTTTAAAGTAACGTTCTTCACACAAAAAGACACTGCTAAAGTTTATCCCTAAAACATTTTAAAGTTCACTGTTGGAATATATTAAAATGATATTTCTAATTTCCAAGCAGGAACCACACATATTTTGCCAGCCTTTGTAGCCAGTACGTCAAACTAATGTCCAAAGTATTAGTAAAACTTTGTGTTTTTCTGTCTGACAGCTTTTGCACATTCACAGAGGGCTCATTGCTTTGCCATGTGCTGCTGAATGTCTAGGATTCTGTTCTGGTGAATTTGGACAGGATCATTTGGTAAATCACCTAATTCGTAAACTCAACATTTACCCAAATGGCTTTCATTTTCAAATATTACTTTATCGCCCAGTGGGAGTGCGCCTTGCACTATTCACCAGGCCTTATGTGAGTGATCGCTCCTATTATAAAGTGTAAAAAAAAGTTTTTGATTTCAAAGCCTCATTACGTCGTTGTTTTCTTTCCTGATGGAGTTATAAATTTATGGGCTTTCCTTTCACTCACGGAATGGGACATTTTTGCAGTGTCATATTAGGGTCACTGTGGAGCAAACAAGATTTGGAAATGTTATCAAGACTAATAACAGGTCAGAGTCTAGGCAGCTAACATTTAATAAAACACAGAAATGCTATTATACTTCAGATGCAAACTGTGCGAAGCGGTGCACACAGACAGTGATGTAGTGATGTACGCAAAAAATAAATAAATTAACAAGCAGCAGAAACAAACAAAAAAACGCTTTCCTCCCTTGGAGAGAAAAACAATCAGTTTTTGTGGCAAAATGCACACACTGGCAGCTGAGCTTTGGGTTTCTTAGCTTATGTCTCCCTTTTATTATTACACTGTATAAAGTTTTGATTCCTGTGCCACATATGCACAGTTAAGATAAGAAAATTAAAGTGCCATTTTAGTCATAGCTAGAGGTGCAACAATATATCATGCCACAATATATCGCAATACAAAAATGCAACAATGCGTATCGTAGATAGTGACAATATGTATCGTGGATAGTCCCCCCAAAATAAAAAATAAAAAATTTACGTTTTTAGAGTTTTAGTGTTAGTACCACATCAAACCACTATATATAATGTTGATATAAATGTATAATAATGCAACGGGGAATATTTGTAGGTCCTGATAATGCCAAATGTCTGATGTTACCAGTAAAATGTGGCAGACATTTTTTTATTATTATTTTTATTTATTTTTTTTTGTGTGTTTTATTAGATCTTTCTTAGATTTATTTCATTTTAAATAGTCACCATATAAATGGTCACAGTAGAGCTGAAAGGATATCCTCATAATTTTCCAATGAACAATAGTAGATATTGTACACTCTAAAACATGCTGGGTTGTTTTAACCCAATTTTGGGTAAAATATGGACAAACCCAAAACCCAAAACTATTGGGTTGAAAATGTAATTAAAAAATTTAACCCAATGGCAGGGTTTGTCCATATTTTACTCGAAATTGGGTTAAAACAACCCAACATTTTTTTTAGAGTGTAGCGGTACTTTGTGCTTTCACCACCAGCATCAGCCATGTTGAATACATGATGTCATAAATAAAAAACACAAAGTCAGTGTCTGAAATTGCATACTCTCTACTTCTTTTTAATAAGTACTTCTTGACGGTTAAAAAAGTAGATGTTTGAATGCGTTTAGTATGTAATCTGGAAATACTGCATTCGTCATTGACATGTTGCCTATCAGCGTCAGTTGCATCGCTTCACTACATCTACAAATCCTCTCCTGTGGTGTCATGGATAAGGTTAATAAGGTTTCCATTGGATGCACACTTCAGAATCTCACTAGAAATAGTAGGTCATCCAATTGCTCTTTTCCTTGCTGCTTTATGACTACTCTGAATTCGGACGTACTCTTTACATACTTTTTTTTCACCAACGATATAGTTGGGGAGGATTCATATTCGGATGCTACCGAAGACGTATGGCGAGGGAATTATGAATTATAGGTGAGGATCAAAGGTCATCATCCATATTGGCTTGGATATTACATCATATCCTGATGGGTTAAAGATTAGTTTTAGTAGTGGACACTGCATCAGAAGTTCTTTTCCTTCATGCTTTTAATTATCATAGCAGATCAAAAATGTTAAACAAGACATGAAGCACTTTGATGATAATGCAGAGATTATGAAGAGCTGCCATCTCTCTGCTTATCTACTGCTGAAGTGAGCCTCGGGTGCAGTTTGAGACTTGGGATGTCACACATTTGCTTATGCCTAACTGATGTGGCTAACTAAACACAGAGGGAATCGCCACTCAGTATGGCAAACTGAGCCTAATTAAGCCACTTTCAAGCCACATGAACACTTTATCAAGCATGATAGCTACTCTCTTCATCACATACAAGTTGCTGCTTTTTTAATTATGCAGAAAACTGATTTGCATAAATAGACTAGATACATGAGCATGAATCACTCCTCAGGTCATAATACCCCATACAAAATTTTTTGTATAATGATGCATTGCATAAATCACTTTTTTTATCCACACATGATCCACTTCAGATGCTCAGTCAGATCCATAAAGAGAGCCTCGTCTTCATTCGGTAATTAAGCTTTTTTTCTTCTTCTTCTCAAGACTGTGTGAGTGTTTTGAAATTATTCATACGTTAGTAAATCTTTAGCGCTTCCAACAGTTGGTCTTTCTCGTATTAAGATCGGTCACTCTTAATAACAAGCAGTATTGATGTACCTTTCCTTGCATTTCTCTCTGCCATCATATCTCTTTAAAACAGAGTGTGGCAGAATTTTACATCTTGATGAGCAGTTTTCTTTATGACTTAAATGCACTTTGGCACAGTGCTGTGGAACCAAAGTTGATTACAGTGTAGGGATGAGTCAGGTTGGTTGACTAGTTGCCCACAAACCAATTTCTGAATTTGTGAGGTTGATAAGGTCTAGCTTTTTTCTTTTGTTTTTTGGGGGGGGAATTTTAGTAATGAACGTTAGCATTTCAAACCCCACGCCTCGGAAAGTTGGTCTTTCGAATTCATTCACTTTGAAGCATGGTATCAAAACACTGCTTCTTGTAACAATTCCACTTTTAAATGTCAAGACAATTACTATGGAGGCTTCAGATTGCCTGATGTGACCAATTTTCTACTGTTTTGCAGAATTCCAACTCACCATTTTTATGTTGACTGATGTTTTTTTGTGGAATTAAAGGTTATAGATATTTAACGTAATTATTTCTTGAATATCTGGCATTTTGAGGACCAATATGCTGTACAGTCTCCACTGATTTTTAAATGTTGTTCTGTGTACACATGCAGAAGTTGCAGACAGAAATCTTAGGCTTTTGCGTCACATTTTGCACCGTGAATGTTGTGTTTTTGATGTGGCATGTCAAGTTAAAAATAGTTTTGGTTCAGAAACATGTCTTGACACCTGATTTCTGTTTCTCATTCTGTTGTGCTCCCTTGAGCTATTTTTCGTAGCCAAGACCCAAGGTATAGAGATTGGGCCAGTTAGCATGAACCTGTTAGCCCTGCTGTCAAAGACCTTTGTCAAAGATCTTTAAAACTTCTTTTCACTATTAATACAATTCAAAATGTTTTTGTATGATAGATATATTGATAGTGTCAATTGTACTGCTAACCCATGTGGTGGAAATGACCAACACAGTCTCATGAAAGTGCGTATCTATACCCCTATTGTCATTTCTCGTGGCATTTATACGCCCAAAATGTTTTTTGCGTGCATATGCTACGCACTGAAAACCCCCTGGGTAGGTTTAGGGGGAAGGGGGGTGGGGAGTTGGTACTTATTATATGCCAAAAAGTACGCATCATATGCACTGCGAAAATGCATACCATATACACGCAAAAACTTTTTTTGGCGTTTAAATGCAACGAGATATGACATTTCGTAGCTAATGCTATAGATGCAAACTTGCATGAGATTGGGCTAAAATGACCCAAAATCAGATAATACACCCTTTCTTAAAGAGATACATCACCTAAAACATTTTTTTAAATTCTGCCATCATAGACTGTGGAACAAAAATGGAGAAATTTTGAGTGAAGTTTTCTTTCTTCTTCTTTTTTTTTTTTTTTTTTTTTTTTTTTTTGTTGTCCATACAATGTAAGTCAATATCACCAAAGTTGTTTGGTAACCAATATTCTTCAACATGCAGAAGAAATAGTCATACAGTTTCATGATGAGAAATTTTTTTGCGTTTTTTTTTAAGTAAACCATTAATTTAATTTAGTGATTCAGACAACTTACTAACTAGTCATTTATGAAAAATATGTGGTTTTGCAAATCACTGTTATGCAGTGGTATTGCTGAATTGTCTCTTTTTCATAATTAAATGCGGAAGCTGTGAAATAATTTCAAAATTAGTGACCACACAAGCTTATCAGCAATTGGAGCAGAAATCATTGGGTTTTACAAGAGTTTAGCGTCTGTTTCAGGAAGATAGTCAGTAATTTCCAATTTCTCAGCTCAATTATAATATAAGGTTTGTTTATGGATCAGTTATTGTTGCTGTGTGAGAGTGACAGAGATTCAGCACGTTCTTCTCTTACACCTGAACGGTAATTTGATGGCCAAACTACTGTTTGTATTTATCTGCAAAACCTGTATGTGGCCGTATTGGATATTAACGAAAGTTACTCTACAACATTTGGGATATTTATGAGCTGTCAGTAAAAAAAATAGCACCCATTTATTTCTCCCTGATGTTAAGACAGATTGTGAAAATTGCTTGCAAGGTGTGGGAAAAGTGGAATGGAAAAAGACGTTTCCCGCAAAGCTTCCTAAGACCAAGGAAAACAAATCAAACTGCTCATGCTGTTCAGAGGCTGTTAGCTTGTGGATCCATTTAGAAGTGAGAAGGCTAATGTCCTGCCGTTCACAGGTATTGTTTGGAGGAGCGAACTGTTTTCAGATCGATTGAGCAATGAGAGGCTTCAGAGGCTGAAGGTTTGCCTTCACATAGGTGTTTGTTTGCTATTCACCTGGTATCACCTGGATATACCGGTAAATAAAAGATAAGCCAGCCCCATTCTCTCCTCTTATCTAGGCTCCCATATGTACCGCAGCACAATCCCGGGAACCCCTTGGTCCGTTTCTGTTTTTTGAAGTCCTATTCTTTTGTTTCAGCAGAGCAGAAGTTCGACACCAAATGAACAGTGTGTTTTTTTATATTTTGTCATCAAATTCATCCTGTTTGGCATCACAGCATGGACTCGTCAGTGTGCGTGCTAATTTATGTGTGCCCTAAGTAGAAGTGAAAGTCACAGTGACGCACGTCAGAGCCGCTAGCAGTAATGTTATTCCAGTCACGCGGGTTTTAACTTTGCGTGGGGACTCCTCTCCAGCACCGCGGCCCCGTGCTGCTCGCTAACAGCCCCCCACCAGGTTCAAACAGGCCCTATTTCTCTCAGAACACCCAAGCATCCCATCTTTCACTCTCACAGCACATTCATGCACGCCTCCCTGTCAGTCCACATCAAAAACAGCAGAGAGTCTGTGTAGAGATGGCCAGGAGCTATTTCGGATGAGAGCTGACGGCTCTTCCTCACTGTTTTAGTGTCTATTTTTCATTCAAGTGATTTAACTGTTTGCGTCCAAGATTGCATCTAAAGAAGTGTTGTATTCAGGGTTCTTGAGTATGAGGTCATCATAAGTTCAGAGTAAGTAATATATTCTTCTATTTGCCTATAAGGCAGCTTTAGGAGTTGGAAGTCACAGGAGATCTAACACTCTCTCCAGACTTCCCTCTTACTTATTCAAATGTATAGTCATCATTAGGGAATACAATTCACATTTGGAGCCTGAAGATATATGTATATTATGGTGTGAGTTTTTTTTTTTCTTTAATAAAAGTTGCATTTGTGATTTTTAAAATGTGTGTGTTTCTTTTTTAATGCTTCAGGTTTGCTTTGTTTGTTTTTACAATTTGCCCAAACATATTCTGATTTATATATCATATGAATAAACGTAATAATGATTAATAAAGCTACACTGTGTAATTCTTTTAGTTTATTCTTAGCTAAAAACACTAAAATATATGTGCTCATTAATGTATATTTACTTTGTTCGAGTAATAAAGTATTCTCGTGAGTGTATAATATGCCATTGAAAATACATACGGGTAAGGGGTTCTAATGTCGGTCGCCATGTTGCCCCTCTATCTTGAATGTACATTAGCCAAAGAGAGACATACCCGTTAATTCAAGCTTCGCCTTTCGCGTTTACGTTTCAGTTAAACACTCATGGACGAGGTTTGAACTGGAAGCCATGTTAATCTTGGACTACATTGGCCACCGTAGGAGTTAAAACAAAATCGGAATTGAGAGGAACAGAAACTAATATTCACTGTATGGTCATATACCTTTTCACCACTAGATGCACGTAAAAATCACACAGTGTAGCTTTAATAATAAATGGAAAAATAAAACATTAAAAATATTCCTATTGTAAGATTTCACATTTAAATATATATATATATATTAAAATGTTCTCCTAATAACGAGATGCTATCATTAAAACAATATATTTTTCTCAATAAAACCTTGTTTCTTTTAAAAACGTTATGTTGACATTAAAATTGTTTTTCCGTAATAAGATATTCTAATTCTAAAAATTCTAATTGTCACAGCCTTTGTGGTTTGATAATAACGTAAGTTTTTATTTATTTATTTCGAATGAATCACGCAGCCTACAGTAACTGTGCATGTTCTCTGGTTTCAGAACCGCTTCCATTTGCAGATGATGACACGGACTCCGCCTTCTGCGTTGTCGGAGCTGCTGTTAGCGGTGTTGCTGAAGGGAGGCTGGCAGGGTGGAGCCGCAGTTCTTTGTCCGGGAGGTGGGAACACAGAAATGCTGGAAGAGCTTGAACAGTCGGGTCACCTAGGCCTGGATGGAGCCCACTGGCACCTCTGGGAAACCCTCAACCTGTCCAGACTTCGAGGAAAAAACAAGTGAAGACAAGGTGATGGAGCTCCTCTCACAGCTCCTCAGCAGGACTCCTTCTGCTCCGGCGTCCTTCCGTGGTGCTTTTCAGCTCCGACCCTGAATGTACGGCCACGGTGCTGCGCAGTGCCCACCAGTTGAGCGTTACATTGCCCCCCATGCACTGGATAATAGGATATCCTCTTAGTCTTGATTCTCTACACTCCATTGGCTCCCCGCTGGGTCTTCTGGCTTATGGGGAGGTGAATCGCAAGCCCCTGAACTTCTACATCAGGGATACCCTGCAGCTCATTGGCAGGGCTGTGTATGCGGCAACCATGGTGAGACCGGACCTGGCACTCATCCAGAACATGGTCAACTGCTTTGACAAGCCCAACAAACATGAGCTACCCTCTTCTGGACAGTACCTTGCCAGGTAAATGTGTAACTTTTTCCTGCTAAGTAGCTTACTAAGTTGCAAATAGATTTTTTTTAGTTGCTTACACAAAAATAACACCCAGTTAGAGAAACCTAACTCTCAAGGAGCAAAACCTCAGCCTAGATCTGCACAACCAAAACTATTCTCAGCCTTAAAATTGTTTGCAAAACACTGAACACATCTCTACATTAGACACATTATCCACACTTATGAAGCAATTGATCAAATACGTAGGTGGTTAATTGTAAGCTCTACAATTAGGTGAAAGCTAAATAGAAAGGCTACGGGTGAGTTTACCAGGCTTCGACAAAATTGGATGGCAACATTGCAGGAAGAGTGAGGATGGGAGGTGGAGCCCGTGAAGGAAGAGGGGTAGAGAGGGGAAGAGGTAGAGGCGTAGGTTTGATTTTGAAATTGGTGGGGACGGGGACATCAATTTTACGGCTGGGTATCGATTCAAATGTTCAGTTTCGATTCGATTTCGATTCGAACAGCTCTCAGATTTGAATTCTGAATTTCCGATTCCTGATCTGATTCTCAATTCGACTATAATGAATATAGATGTAATACAAATCTTATATTTATAAAAAAAGAACAGTGGACACAAGTTTACTAGTGGTTAATTAATACAAAGAAATTTTCAATACTATAAAGACGCAAATAAAGAGACATTTTGGGGCAGTTTTTTTTTTTTTTTTGGTATGTCAGAAATACTATAGAAACTGAATAAAGTAATCAAATAAAATAACACTGGATAGTCTTTTTAGTCCAGACTGAATAAAATACATAGGCTATTAATTTGGATTGCTTACAATTAATGCTATATTATGTTGTTATGACAACTGAATACATGACAGACACATATGGCTGCATTCACTTTAAGAACTAGAGCACTGATCCATTACTGTCTCATTGTAGCCTACTGTCTGTATGTCACACGCGTTTAATGCTAATTTAAGACAGAACCGACTGTCTTTACGAGGTTACTCACCTAGACCAGAGTTTTGAAATAATTTTGTGTGTTTTTAACTGTTAAAGCGATATAATCCAGGGATAAAACTTTTGTTTCTGGCGAGCTGTTTGTGAGGCGGATTTAGGATTTACTGGATGTGCACACAGACTGAGAGACATCTGACACTGACAGACTGACATCTCTGAGAGTGCGCGATCATGGGATGGTTTAACATTGCTTGAATGTTTATCTTAAAAAGACGTGAAAAGGGTTAAACGTTAGTTTATGCTGGCCCGATTGTGCAAGTGAATATTCCATCATGTCCTGACTCCTAAACGTGAGTGTGTATCGACGCCTGCAGTATCGCTTGTCTAGTGCAGACAGAGGGAGAAGATGTAGCACCCCTAGCCCTTAATATGGAAAAACATCGTTTCGTGGCCGTCTGAGAATCGATTTTGAATCGAGCACATTTTAAAAATAGCTTAATCGAAAAATCTATTTTTTTTTCCAGCCCTAATCAATTTATAAATGTGTTTTAAGTTTTGATCGAAATTATTGCTAGGGATATATCAGTGTCATTGGATATTGGTAGGGACACATCCCTAGCGTCCCTACTGAAATTCTACGCCCCTGGGAAGAGGTATACCTGGAGGAGGACATGAACAAAAGACAAAGACCACATTTATCAGATCTGATTCCAGCAACCTTGGTTGACCACATTGTAAACAATGGGTTGATATCGAGAGAGCAATAATGCGATAGGTCTCAGAGAAATTCAAACAAACATCCTCGATGACCACACAGTTTTTAATAATAACCATGAGGTTTCTCTTTCGGTAACGCTTCCTTTTACAGTACAGTACTTACAGGGTACTTACAGTGTACTTACCTAGAACATACTGGCTAATATAAGGTACATGGAACGGGTAGATTTAGGGGTAGGTTCAGGGTTAGTACTAGTTATTACCCATTAATTGTAGTTACTAAAATAAGTACATAGTATTTACATGGGTAACTGGACTGTAAAAGGAAGTGTGACCTCTCTTTCATCACTGTGGTAAATCCTCAGAAACGTCAAATACAGATGAAACAACGCTACAGAGTACATCTGAAAGAGTAAAATATCTGCGGCGTGAATATGTGCAGGTGAGTAGTGTACACTTTAGTATTCTGAACACACTGTGACTCTTTTTTAACATGTTAATTTATAGTAGGCCCATATTGAACTACAAAATATTGCCTTTTTTTCCAGAGGGAATTGCTAATTGATGCTGATCCAATCCCATATGAATGTATCTTCATAGATGAGGCTGAGTTTCACCAGACAAAAGAAGAGAGAGAAACTTCATTGCCCACAGAGATAATTTGAATGTCCCCCGATGTTCGCTGCAATCAGGCAGAATGGGGTCCTCCATCAGCCTGACAACTTTGGTCCTTACAAAACAGCCCACATGCTCACATTTGTAGACAGACTACACAACATTGTCGCAGCAGAAGACCAAACAGATGCAGAGCTGATGAGATACAATGTCATCTGGGACAATATATCTTTCCACCAATCTGCTCTGGTCCAAAATTGGTTTTATGAGCATCCACAATTCCAACTCCAATACCTCTGCACCATTCCATCCCTTCCTTAACCCCATTGAGGAGTTTTTTTCGGCATGGGGATGGAAGGTTTACCAGCCCTATGTCAGGATATCCCTCATTCAAGCCATGAAGGAGGTCTGTGCAAGGATGGATTCACCATTTAAGAATATTCTTCCATCGCTGTCTTGAGAGAGAGGACAAAGCCTCTGATGTGGGCAAAGTACTATGGCCTGATCCAGCTAGACAAAGAGATTTCTGGTTATATACTACTATATTCTATTGAGAATAATGGTCTGATTTTCAGTGCAAAATGCAACCTTTGGAAATGCATGGGTTTATTGACTGATTTTACAATGTGGAGAGAAATAAATGTTTTCATCAATGTGCAGTACTGGTCTTGTGGTTTGTGTTTGGTCAATATATAAAATCCTTTACTCAAATAATATCTCTAAAAATCAAACCCAAACTACATCATTAGAAAAGAAGATTGTGTTTAAGATTGAGAACAGCAGTGTAAGTGGTTTTAACCAAATCAGATTTTATAAAGCATATATGTGCCATACAATGTCAAAATTGTGGATGGGCAATTGTGTGTAATGTTTTGACAAAATGAGCCTTGTTTTTAACAGCCGTAAAACTACATTTTCATAAGTGTAACCGTCTAGTCACCTTTATTTATATAGCGCTTTATACAATACAGTTTCAAAGCAGCCTTACAGTGATAACAGGAAAATCATGCATTTCGGCTGTTGTTCAGCTGAAGTCAGTTCAGTGTTAATTCAGTTCCGTTGTAAAAATCATTCATTATTAAATTAGTTAATTTCATCTATAAAGCAGTTCTGCAAAAAAAAAAAAAGTTCAGTTCTCATACAACTGTGTCAATACAGTCAGATCAATTATATAGTAGCATTTCCAGTAACAAACTATTTTTCCAACAAGTAAATATGAATTTAGGACAAAAAAAAGGTTATTGTGGGGTGCCTGTGGAAAATGTTGCCTATTAGCTATTTAAACGACTGCAATTTAGGGTTTAGCAATGCTACATTTCTGTTGTTTGTCACATTATAACTAATAGGCTTCATTTTCCACAGCTACCCCCCATTTACCATGTTTCACATTGATGATTAGTGTACAATTTCTAAGTGACTCATGTGTGGCTTGAATGAACCCATGGTCTTCAAGCCCAGATATTCACCATAAAACTGGAAATTGTGTTAGAGGACATAGCGAAAGAAACAAATATCCATGGTCTTACTTATTGAAATGTATGTGCCTTAAAGAGTCTAGTAAACCCTAATGTTTCACATTTATGATTTAATGTAGAATCTGCATGCGATATGTGTGGCTTTTGGCCCCCTAGCCTCCAAGCTTAATTTCCTATAGGGGATCTGGAAATGCACATTATTAGCGAAGTAAACAACTATGCATGACCTCATTTATTAAATATATGTCTCAAGAGTCAAATATCATAGGTCACATTATTGTATGCAGCTTATGCAAACTGGAAATTTAAGCTCTGTGTCAAAGCATCAATTTAAGGATGCAGTGTGTAGATCGTATACTGTTTTGCTGCCAAATGTCACTGCTAATGGTTTACATTTTAAAAAAAAGTTTATACCCAGTATAAAGCTTTTGAATCTTTTATCACATTTAAAGAATGTTATTTTTCATATTACACTGTAAAAATTTTTTTTTTTGTGAAGTAAATAGTACTGAAAAAAAAACAATGTAATTTACATTAAAAAAGTTAGTTCAGGCAAGAATTAAAAAAACTAAGTAAATTCCATTTCAGTACTTAATTCAAGCGAGTAGAAATGAAAGTGTAAATATCAACTCAATATAAAATAACTCAACTTTTTCTGATACTGGGGTTCCCATCATGCACTGAACCTTAAATAATTAATGAGGTTAATTTTTTGCTGGTTTCCAGCTGTATTTACACTGTTTTATCATTGATTTTTGTTGTCAGTATTAGCAACTTGCCATATTGTGACATTTTGAGTACATTTTTTGCATTCAAACAAAAACAAACCATCAAATGTGACCGCCATTGTGTACTGTCTACCAAGTATTGAGGTCTTTGCATTCATCGTGATGCTTAACATCTGACATGATGTAATATAAATTACTTAGATGATCTAAGTACTGCACATACTATAAATCACTAATACAATTCAACATTATTGTTTTAGTGAAATGTAATGCAAAGGAAAAGGAAATTTCAACTAAATCGATATTATCAACCTTTTACTAGCAAAGTTAAAATGTCTAATTTTCTGTAAAGTTTACTTAATTCCATATTCCAAGTAAATTTAACTTAAAGATTTCTAATTAAAGCTACTGATAAATATGTTCCGGTTTTTGCTTGGCAAATCTTTGTAAATTTACTAGCATTTTCTGAGTGAAAAAAGTTTCCTAGCTTTTTCAAGTAAATCCTACTCCATTTTTCTTTCAGTGTATGTATATTTTCCCTAATTACTTTAACACAGTAAATTATTAAAAGGCTATTTTAAGGATTTTATTTGTGTCTAGCTAACTACTCTGTGAAAAGTATTGCTTTGTTGTAGTTTAACTGCTGTAAATTATGAGCAGCCTGTAGCTTATCCAGCTAGAGTTTTAAAGTAGCTTCACCAATACAAGTGTCTATTCTGGCAATATTTTAAGTGTGATACGTAATCAGGAATTCATTTGTTATCTGATCACGCAGTGCAGTCATTCCAATTAAGCTTTAACTTCATCTTTAGTGATTAGTGTGCATAGACATATTAAGGACATTTTACATTAGGGGAATGATAAGGTAGTACATTCTCTCCAAGGAAAAAGGCTGTATTAGTATTCCAGCCACTAGCATTACAGGAATATTCTGTCTCGACTGTAGGATCTCAAGTTATTTTTCTGATTGAACCACCAGATGACTTAAAAATACAATTAGCAGACGCGGGGGCATTTTCAATAGGCTACATTTATACCGGTACCAATACATTGGATCAAAACCATATATTCCTGTGTGCATTTACATAAAACATCAAGTTAGCAGTTACAGGATACATTCAATGTGAAAGCCTTTTGTGACAATTCCGTGACCTCTTCACTCACTTTCCTCAATAAGCAGGACACAATCCTTTCTGCATTCAGATTGCTAGGCTCTTTCTTCATCTTCAATGCCAGTGTCCAGTTCAATGTCAAGATCTCAGAGCAGTCCTGTCCACTGCCTTTCAGCTTGATGCATTGTTATCATTGTGTGTTAGTGGTGGAGGCTGTGGAGGCTTGTCTAGAACACAGAACACAGAGATTGTAGATCTAGATGGATGAAAATATATACAGTTTCTCGCTCAAGACATATTGCTGGGGGTTTTTATTACTATTTTCCCGAAAAATAGTAATAAAATTCAAGTTTCGAAGTTAATTCGAGTTTCCCGAAACCTTCTTAACACTACGTCGCACCTTAAGCTGTACCTTATCGTTAATACATGTTTCCCGAAACGTTCTTAGTTAAGTATACCTTATAGTATACCTGGAGCACTCTTAGTTATACCTCATCACTGTTGGCAGTTCACTCCGCTTGTGGGCACCACTGCAAAAAGCTTCTTTACATCTTTACGAATATTATTTTAAATGTAATACACCCAGTGTTCAATTAGGCTAATTCAAGTGTTTTCATGCAAATAATAAAATTTTCATCACACTGATTGTTGTTAGCTTTTTAATTATGTTATTCAAAGGTACATCAGCTGACAAACCATTCGAAAGTAAAGGCTTATTTGGTCAATTATGGCAGCGATACAGCGAATAGTTGTGCTTAATCAAAGACGGCGTCGTCCATTTTCATGGCAATGCGTTCCCAGGTATCTTTTTCCATTTTGTTGGATACAGTTGTCCGAAAACTCAAAAAAAGCACATCTTTGTGGAGTGCCACCTCGTCTAAAAGGACGTCCATTTCAGTTTGATTAAAGCTGGGGGCTCTCCTCTTGCTTTCTTTTTTCTTCGCCATAGCTATTGATTAAATGTTTCGTGTGTTGCGCTTTTATTGAGTAGATCATCCAATTACAGGATGACATGATTTGTGCACGAGGTCGTGCGTTTCTGAAATTATATAAAATATCCAGGGTTTAATTTAGTTTGCAATTTGTAATTTTTTTATTTTTTATAAAAAATAAATGCAATTTCCACTATTTCTGAAGGTATAGGTATGTTAAAATGGTTTGTATTATTAATATTGAAAATGTATAGCCTATATGTTTAAACACACAATTCGATGTTTGTCAGGACAAATTAATCAGGACCATTAATCTATTTACTTGTGAATTTAGCAAGTAGAAAAAAAATTATATATCAACGCATTCTCATCCCAAGGCATCATCTAACTGACACTTTTGACCATGCACCAACATCCGACACTTTAAACACCCTTTAGCGTCAGTTGGATGATGCGATCCTAAGGTGTCATCTAACCGCCGCTTTATCTTTAGCGTCAGTTGTTGACGCATGGTCGAAAGCGTCAGTTAGATGACGCCTTGGGATGAGAACGGGCTGTATATATATATAACTGGAAAACAAACTGTAGAGTTTTGTTCGTATTGTGATCTAGTACCTATTTACTTGAGATCTCTTATCACTAAAGGCTGGAAGGATCCTTGCCTATATGCTCACTTCTACAAATTCTTTTTTTATTTATTTTTTATTTTTTTGTGGTAAAAAAAGAGCAAAAGTACCCTCAGATGTAAGATTAAAGTGCCGCTGTTATACGAGTCTTGCTCAGTTGAATTTTTTTTAAATGAAGGGGAAAAAAGATAGAGGACCCCTGAGATTTGGCACTGGATTGAACGCAGTGATGCAATCTTTAATATTCGCCTCACAGAGGTGAGCTGAGAATCTCCGCCCCCAAACACTATGTAATGAAATGTATTTGCTCTGAGAAATGAATAGCACAAAATGTGGAAACAACACAACACACAGGGATTATTGGTTCTCTGAGGTGCTAATGCTTTCTGAAAGTTTAGTAATAATCACACAGATAGAAATCTCAGTTAGGAAATCAGCTTTTGCAGTGGCTAACATTATTATCCCCTGTCTTTTAACTTCTGCTTTCACACCAGATCAAGTGTTCTCCGTGGGTCAATCTAGGGCTATCAGGAGAAATTAATAATCCAGGCAATAAATTTTTCCCCTTTTATTTTCTCCGTTCTCCGTTTTAATGGAATTGTGCAGTTATGGTCACACAGAGTGCATATCATTTATGGCCTCATTTAACCACTTTTTCACCTTGGATTTTTCATCTTCCCTCTGCGACCCAGACACAAACCTTTGACTACTCTACATCCCCAGCTGATGCATTGATGAAAATCGATCAACTAATTCATGGCGTATATTCTGCCATAAAAGCAGTGTGGCTCGGCTGTGTTAGAAATCACAGTTATGTGATCTGTGTTGAACATCACAAGAGTATAATATCCAGAGCTGCATAGAGGGTTATTCACCTATAATAAACCATGCTCTATTTACATATTTGTTTGTTTACTACTCTCAGATGAATGTTCAGCCTGGATGCCGGCCCGAACTCCGCCCACAACATTTTTTGGGCGGGAAGTTCGATCTGGACTCGAATCCATTGAGGAGTAATTATGATCAGGCAAAAAATGATCGGGCCAATCAGATTGCCAGGGCAGGCTTTATAGACCTTATGCACCAGAGAAACGTGGGCGCCGTCATCTTTAGAATATTGTCTTTGAACTTCCGGTTTCGCGGTCGCTCTGTATATTTCTATGGCATTGCTGTCGATGAATAATTAGCTGGTGAAGTGGATTTACTTATTGTAGAGTTAACAAAAGTTATCATGAGCATTGTAATGTTTATCATAAGCATTGTGAAGCAGACGTCTTAACAAATGTCGACCGGGAACTTTTTACGAGCAGTTCATTCATACCTATGCAAGATCGCTGTCAAAATACAGACCAGAAGGCAAAAGACAACGAGCGCAGCACTAAAAAGGGGTGGGGCTACATAAGGTCAATACGATGATGGACAGATGATCTGCAGGGACTTAATCATCACGTTATCAAAGAGCGCTAACTGGCTTCCCTCAGAGATGACTGCAGCTGGAGAATTGACATGTATAGATTCCACCGTCGCGTCTGTTTTTAAAATTAATCGACAGCGCATTAATTTTAATAGACAAACAGAAAACTACAATCAAGGCATTTGTGGATCAATATATTTGGCAAAAGTGTAACTTATCAGCTGGCTCTGACGTCGCTAAGTTAAGAAGATTGGACGTAATGAAAAGCCTGTGGTCGTTGTGGTTTTCTCCTTTGGTCACACTCATGAAGGACCAAGATAAAGAAGCAACACTCATTATTTTACTTCTAAAATATAAGTAAGTTCTGTTGTTGGCAACTATGCTATGCAAATTATTTGACTTACTGCGTTGCTCTGATTGGTTTTAGGTCTGTCCAACTATCCAATTGAGCTCAGAGGTTTTTTTTTCCTGGTTCGGTTTAAGACACTCCTCATAATCAAAGCCCTACGGAGCAGTCTCAGACTCATTTTCTGACCTGAATACGAGTAAGATGAAGCCAGGCTAATGAATGTTAAGCTAACAGCACGAATATGGTGGCAGCTCAGCGGTTAAATACATTGTCTGTAAAAGGTCGTATATTGGTTCAATAAATGTAGTGATTAGTAGTAGTATGATTCACATTCTGTCAAAATGATTGATGACCCTATGATGATTGATTGGGTTGACCTTTTGACCTAGCACCTCCCCGTGTCCTTGGGTTGACCTTGCCCTATCGGTAACCTTGTCGCCTTTGACCTAGTGTGTGACTGGATAATTGGAAAGAAAAATCACTACTCTGTGGTTATAAGGGAATCATTGATATAATGGGAGGTTTTATGTTTGAACTTTGACACAAAGCTGCACCGGATCTCCACAGAACAGATAAGAGGGGATTTCTGGGGACAGTGAAAGTTGAAAAACATTCCGTTCTTTAAAAGTATATATATGTAATACTTCTAAAATAAAATATATACTATTTCATCCATACTAAGGTTGAAAAACAATCTGTTCTTTAAAAGTATATACATAAAATGCTTATAAAATAAAATATATAAAATAAAACCAATTATTTAAAAAAAATAAAATAAAAAACACCTTACATGTGTAGAGAGTTGAAGAAGTAGCACCTATAGATATCCATACAATACATGAATGGTAGGGGTGTAATGGTTCACAAAATTCACGGTTCGGTTTCAATACAATACACTTGTGTCGCGGTTCGGTTCGGTACGGTTTGGTACGTTTCAAATACAGAAAAAGAAAAGAAATGGCAGAGAAATTTCCTTGATTTAATTTTTTTTATTATATTTTTATTAAAACTAACATCATAAAGTATGATATTTTTTAACTTTGAGCAATGATGGAACTATACTTGACTTTTCTTAGGAGCATATAAAACAAAACAGCTCCTTGGACAAAATAAAATGTAATATTGTAGTTAATATTGTTATTATCAAAGGTTTATTTTAGTTTAGATTAACATTTGAGGGCAGCAATTGCATTGATAATGTCAAAATACAACAGACGTGATGTTACTTGAAAGGATAGCCTACTATTCCTGCCAAATTTACAGATAGTAGTGTTACAGTAAATCCATGGTGATGTTGCTGATTTGTGGAGACTGGATAGTTCATTCCTGGCACAATGTTTCTTCCTTTTTCCCCCAGCGCTGTTTGATCCGTTAATAACGGAGAAATGTGAATGTTTCTCACTAGATCTTGCAGCGATGTTATTACTTTAGTGGCGAATTCAAATGCTTTCTTTACTGAGATTTGGCTGTGTAGTAGCCTAACAGTGCTGATCAAGATCGGCTTGCGCTGCATTGGTCCAAACTGTTAAATGGTCTGTGATCAAGACAACCAAACAATAATGAGTAGCTCAGGTTCGTTCCGTATACATTACATTTGCCATTTGATGTTGGACAACGTTTGTGGTCACACCAGCGTCTCTTACATTATGAACGCGCTTGCCACGCGCAAACATTTGAAATAACGAAATGTTGGTCGGTCAGGAAAAATTAACCGAACGAACCGTTCGGTTCAAAAATGCATACCGAAAACTGAACCGAAAGCCTTGTACCGAACGGTTCAATACGAATATGTGTATCGTTACACCCCTAATGAATGGGGTACAAAGAAATGCAATGATTTTTAAGTTGAAAAGATCCCATGTTTTCATCAAAAACCTTAATTTCTTTTCGACTGAAGAAAAGAATGGCATGGATATCTTGGATAACATGGGGGTGAGGAAATTATCAGCAAAAGTTTTAAATTAAAAAAGTGAACTACTCCTTTAAAGGTACGTTGTCTAGGAATTTCTCCCATCTAATTGTTTTTTTTGCATTCAAACAAAGAGTGCTCTCTAGCGCCCTCGCTTTTCAAATGCATGTTGCAGCTACGGTAACTGTTATGTGCCAAGAATCTACGACATGTCTTCCAATAGCACTTCATCAGAGTTTAATCATACATGTTTTACCGTTATGCTGCCTATATAATGATGAATTACACAACCACAGAATGAAAAAGCTTGTAATTTTTATACCATAACATTGACTTACCTGTCGAGAAGAAAGCAGGCAACCTTAGCGTCCCTTTCATAGTCTTTCTCCTTCATTAGCTCTATCCACCTGGGAAAACCAATCCCGATATTTACCCTGAGTTTTGAAATTGCTGATCACGTTTCCCTTTAAATTAAATTTTTATGCTTTTTGGCTATGAGGATTGCATTATGAAGTACCGTGCAGTGCAGCTTTTCAAGCGCCCCTCACTGACGCCTCCTTGGCCGCTTCAGATGGTTTCAGTCAGACGGCTCCGAGCAAAAAGCTTGACTACTTGAGGTTGGCTAGTTCTTTGAACTTTTAAAGAACAGAATGTTTTTCAATTTTCACTGTCCCCAGCAATCCCTCTTACTTGTTTCTGCGGGAGATGCGGTGCAGCTTCATGTCAAAGGTCAAACATAAAACCTACCATTACATCAATGATTCCCTTATACCACGCAAAGCTGAGATTTATTCTTCCTATTATCCAGTAGCACACTATGTCAAATGCCACAAGGTTACCGATAGGGCAAGGTCAACCCAAGGACATGGGGAGGGACTAGGTCAAAAGGTCAACCCATCAATCATCATTAATTATAGGGTCATCAATCATTCTGACAAAAGGTGAATCAAACTACTACTGTGACTGATTCAGGTTTCTCAGGTCATAATCCTGTCCTTTGTCTTTGAATAAAGCCTTGAACTTCAGTGGGCTTCATGAGTGATCTATATTTCCGTCTGTGTCTTATTCTTTTCTCCTCCTGCATGCTGTGAAACATATTGTTTGAGAATTAAAGATTAAACATTTTGAAATGTCATTTTAAAAGGATAATCACTGTGCCAATCAGTTGCTCTTGAATAAGGAATAATTATTTAAATCTTGGCAGACGCACCATGCAGCTCATTTTTTTCAGCGCACTTTGTGACAGCTGTGGCACCTCTTTCTATGACAGTTAGACATGATCATCAGGTGTAATTTGTGTTAAGTATTCAAGGGGACCTGGGTTCAAATCCTTATCAACACCCACACACACACCCTGTAATGACAGAATTTTCATATGGACATTTTGATCTCCTTTTGTGTTCTCTTGGGAATAAAGTCATCTTAGCCTTAAAGTACAATAGGCTGATAATAAATATAATCTAAATATTATTCCAAAATTGTCTTACGTTTTCACCGCAAGACTGTATTTTTTATTATATATATATTTTATTAGGAAAGATCATTATTTGTTGATGCTCACACAGTTGCTTCATTGATTCTATGTATTCTGTCGCTTATATAAAGGAATGAATGGACTTTTGTGGACAGAAACGGTAAACTGCACCTTATTTCTGTTCTCACAAGGCTGTTCTCTCCAAAGCATGCAGCGACAGTGAGATTCCCTGGGCGCTGAGTTCCTGTGCAGCTCACATTGCTGTTTCAAACACGCGATCGACTGAGCAAATGGCATTTTCACACAAGGCTGACATTTAAGCACTTAGGTGGTCTTGTGTTTTCAAAATGGAGAATTTTGTCAAAGGTGATGAGTTTGGAACACTGACAATATTACTTATAGTGGATCTAAACCCTGTAAATATATATATATATATTTTTATGGTTCAGTTTATTGAACATTACAAAATAAAAATAAAAAAATTGGAGAAAAAAATTGCAAATGTGCTTTTTGTTGGCTATCATGTTGTATTGCTCGTATAGGTCTATATGGAGTTCATGCTTGAGGAGGAAAAAAAATATTTAGAGGCCCAAACTCAGCAAAAATAATCAATTTGGTGCATTTGCAGATATGTATGTGGCCAAAATGTAAGATACAATTTTAATAGATTGTATAAATCAATATATTTATTAGAGATATTTCTTACAATATGGCAGGCTACTTGCATAAAATATTTATAGCATTTATACAATGATACAAACGATTTTTCTAAATAAAAAAGATGTATGGATATTCAAGTAAACTTAAGTTGCTTCAGTACAGTATTCATCTTGAAATATTACTAGCAAAAATTTTTTGAAATATACTAAAATGTGTTTTACTTCCTAAAAAGTATAAAGATTGTGTACAACAGGTTTTTAATCAAAGTTTTGATTTTGTTCATAATCTGGAGGCCATTTTGCTCATTAAATACTATACAGAAGGCTTTATAGGGTTAATTTTCAAAGGTAAAAATCCCTTAAAATTGAACTGTAATCCAGTCAACGCTGGTAGTACTTAAATCAATTAATATCAATCAATGCCATTATATAAAAAGGCATAAAATAGCTTTATTTCTTATGTAGCATCACTTCTGTACTGTATATTTATTGATTTTACTAGTTTTCACTAGTCTTGTGTAGGATTCGGTTAGCTAGAGATTCAGCAAAACATGGTTACTTTGCCAACTCTTCACTGTCTTTGCTTTTGCTAGATGCATTTATATTCCCCTCACAATTCTCATGTCCCTGCTGTGCTCAGGTTCTTGTCGAACACTTCGTTCATGGGGCTGACAGGCCCGGTGCGGAGTACAGCGCTCGCTCTCCAGGATCCTTACCTCCCAGCGCTTTCACATATGGAGCGCTACAGCGGGACCCTCTAGGCCAGCCAAGTTGGGTGACCGTGGCAAGCTGGCAGTCGGGCCGTCTGGAGATAGAGGAACAGAGCCTGTGGCCAGGCATGACCCAGCAACAACAGCGGAGGGCGGTCCAGGGATTAGGCTTGGCGGCCGCTGGCAGGCAGGACTCCCAGTGGCGGGGAGCAGATTGCGGGTCGTGACTTTAGTCGAGCACCCGTTTGTGTTCACGCGTGAGGTGGACGAGGAGGGCCAATGTCCAGCGGGTCAGCTGTGCCTTGACCCTCAAACCAACAACTCTGAAGTCCTCAACCAGCTGTTCAGAGAGCTGGAGCAAACCAACAGCAGTTCACTGCCAACTGACATGCGGAAATGCTGCTATGGATACTGCATTGATCTGCTGGAGAAGTTAGCTGAGGACATGCACTTTGAGTTTGACCTCTACATCGTCAGGGGATGGAAAGTATGGGGCGTGGAAAGGGGGTAGATGGACTGGTCTGGTGGGCGACCTGCTCAGTGGCGTGGCTGATATGGCCTTCGCCAGCTTTAGCATCAATTCAGCTCGAAGCCGAGTGATAGACTTCACCAGCCCCTTCTTCTCCACCAGTCTTGGGATCCTGGTGCGCAGCAAGGACACAGCTGCACCCATCGGTGCTTTTATGTGGCCACTTCACTGGTCCATGTGGGTGGGCATCTTTGTGGCACTGCACATCACAGCTCTTTTCATCACCCTATACCGAGTGGAACAGTCCGTTTGGCATGACCCCGCATGGACGCAACCGCATTAGGGTCTTCTCCTACTCGTCTGCCCTAAACCTCTGCTACGCCATTCTGTTCGGCCGGACCGTTGCCAGTAAAACTCCAAAATGCTGGACGGGCCGCTTCCTCATGAACCTTTGGGCCATATTTTGCCTGCTGGTTCTGTCCAGTTACACGGCCAACCTAGCGGCTGTCATGGTGGGGAGAAGACCTTTGAGGAGGTGTCAGGGATTCATGATGTCAAGGTAAAACACTGCATTTCATCTTAAATTACTGAAGAAATATACAAACATATTTGATGTAATATTGTGAAATATTACTAAAATTTTTAATAATTGTTTTTTATTTTAATATATTTAACAATACAATTTATTATGTTGATGGCAAAGTTGAATTTTCAACATCATTACTCCAGTCTTCAGTGTCATGTGATCCTTCAGAAATAATTTTAATATGCAGATTATGTGTGCAAGAAGCATTTCTTATTATTATTATGGCTGTCAAATGATTAATCATGATTAATCACATCCAAAATAAAAGTTTGTGTTTACATAATATGTGGGTGCACTGTGTATAATTATTATATATAAATATACTTACATGCTTGTATATATTTAAAGCAATATTTTCATGTATATACTGTATATAGATTTATAAAAAAATATTATATATAAATATTTTATATATAAATAATATTTTTTAAATATACATACATGCATATGTGTATATTTATATTTTTATATATATATATATAATATATATATATATGTGTGTATATATATATATATATATATATATACGTGTATATATATATATATATATATATATATATATATATATATATACATACATACATACATACATACATACATACATACATACATACATACATACATACATACATACATACATACATACATACATACATACATATGTATATATGTATATACAAAATAATTATAAATAGTGCACCCATATACATTATGTAAATACAAACTTTAATTTTGGATGCGATTAATCACAATTAATCGTTTGACAGCCTTAATTATTTTCAATGTTGAAAACAGTTGTTCTGCTTAACATTGTTGATAAAATCATGAAAATGTTTTAATTAACAGAACATTTGAACAGTACATACATGTTTGTTGTTGTTGTTGTTGATTGACTAAAACTGCTCTGTAGCATGCCTAAATGTGTATCCCTTAAAATTAGAGATCTTGATACTTTTAACACAATATGGTGAATGTCCTCAAAAAAACATATTTTTTTTACAATTGTACATGCACATGTTAAAAAAACTACAATAGTACCACGGTGCATTTTAGTACTATTTTTTTTAAAGATGGGATTATGGTTTCAAACCTTTTTCACAGTCAGTTCACTTTTCATTGCTTTTTTCAAGCTCCATCACCCGTCTCTTGGGTTTCGCTTCGGCACCGTTCGAGAAAGCAGTGCTGAGGACTATGTGAAAAAGAGCTTTCCTGAGATGTACGAGTACATGAGGCGCTTCAACATGCCCACCACTCCGGATGGAGTCTCTACACTCAAGTAAGTGTTTGAACCAGGAGAGAAGAGACAAGACATATCATATAACATAACTTGGGCATTCCAGTGGTGGAAAGTCCAATGAAAAGAGAAAAGAAGAGAGTGGTTGTGAAATAATCAATCTGAATTTCTGTGCAGCCTTGAATGAAAAACACTTGCAATAAAGTGTATTTAGAAAGCAATCATCATAAAGACTCGCACTCACAGACACATTTATATTCTGTTAAGGCAATAAAATCAAATGGTGTTGAGCAGGAGTGCAACATGCAGAAAACAAATAAGACATTTTAAAAGGAGATGGGCATCTTGGAAAAAGCCTGAAGGGAGTTGAGCCCGTGTAATTGCACAGTGCTGATGGACACACAGGCAACAAGCAGCCGAAAAGGCTGCAGGCTACTACTACAACAAAGAACAGGGTCACAATAAGAGGGCAACATGTCAGTATACAGCCTCAAAGGCTCTTGACACTCCTGCTTTGTATGACCCAGAGTTAAAATCATTTCTTTTTCATGAGGAATTATGCGCACCATCCAGCTCTCTTGATTTAATCCAACGGAGTCGACAGCAACAAGTGTCAGCTCTCCAGGCTTTCTGTCTGTTGTCTCGGATTCCATTCATCCTTGAAAGAACCGACTCCGAGGAGAGAAGAGAGGCAGTCACTCTCAAGTCAAATCTAAACTTGCTGAATGAGGCTAAAGGTTCTCTTCAGAGACGAGCGTACGCTTACAGGCGTGCACAAACACACAGTGATTCATCCTCAGATTCAGGCTCCCACATAGTGCAGTATTTTACTTTGTACTTCCTGCCTTTTATGATTGATGGCAGTTTTCTTCCATGTCAGAAATCCTTCTGTTCAATTCACAGGAGACGCCTTACATGGTCAGCATTTTAGAGTTGAGATCGCTGCCATAGTTGCGAGCGCTCCTTTTTAGGACAAACATCCGGATAGATTATTTTCTTTTCTTTAAAAGACGTTGTGTAAAATTCTCTCGAGCTTTATTTTCAGTCACACTTGAGGTAAAATGGAGGTCAGCTAATACGCAAGCATTGCCTCACACTATTCATTGATAATTCAGTATTTCTTCAGACATACAGATAGTAAATGGTATTCGCGCTCTAGGGCTTTCGTTTTTAATAAATAACAAGTACTGCATTCAAAAAATGGAAATATGCACATCCTCAGGTCAGAGTTCACCAAACTTGAAAAAGAGCTTTTATATATATATACATATATGAAGAGTTCAGATGCAAAAGCCTCTAAATGCCATTTGAAATTTTCTTCTAAAATGACCATTTTTATCAAGCTTGTATATTTAAGTTCAGTAATTTCACTTAAATGACAATTAATAGGTAATCTTCATTGTCATTTAAGTGAAATTACTGAACTTAAATATACAAGCTTGATAAAAATGGTCATTTTAGAAGAAAATTTCAAATGGCGTTTAGAGGCTTTTGCATCTGAATCTCTATATCTATATATATATATATATATATATATATATGTATATATATATATATATATATATATATATATATATAGTATATATATATATATATTTTTTCATTTTAGGTTGATGCTGGGTTTTTGTAATTGGGTTTGTTAAGCAGTTGGCTTCATTAGGCAGTGTGCAAATTCCCACTTTGTGGATAGTCTTTTGCAAATGTAATACTCAAAAATAGATGTTACACACACACACAGTACACAAAAAGCACTTTCTATTCAGTAAATCTAACTAAATACTGAAAATCTAAGCAGTTTACTGCTACATGGTTTGGTTCTGGCTTGTTGTAATCAACTTTTAAAGTCATTTAAAGTCAACAGTAATAAATTAGCATAAGTTTGGCTGGCGATGTGTTTTGTTTGGCTCTGACTATCCTCCTCTGTATGTTGAAGGACAGATCCCCTTCAGCTAGATGCCTTCATCATGGATAAGGCTTTGCTGGACTACGAGGTGTCAATAGATGCAGACTGCAAACTCCTGACTGTAGGAAAACCATTTGCTATTGAAGGTAAGGACTCTTGTGCCACTGAGCAAATTACCGTCTCTTAGAAGGTTAGCACCTTTGGCCATGTCCCATTGAATTATATTAACTTGCTTGCCATACAAAACACTGTGAAGTTGTTCTTTAAAATGGCACAAGGTGTTTCTAACACTTTCTACAGATACATTAGACCTGTCCATGAATTCACCTCAAAGCTTTTGTAATTACCCTCCAAATTGAAGCCAAGTCAAGTCAAGAAGACACATGTCATTTCATAAGCGAAAGCTATTACAGGGTGTAGATGGGTTTCATGGCAGTCACCCAGGCATGTCCGCACCTCTCATCCAGATGTTATCTCCTGCTGCATGTATAGGAATTTTTCCCGGGCTATTTTCCAAAAGCTTTCCTCACGCCTTTAAGTCAGCTTTTTATTAGATGGACTGATCGAGACTAAACCATCACAATCACTGTGGCGAGCAGGACGTAGGCCGAGGGAGGTGAGAGATGCCAGATCGGTGCGTCTCACAGGTGTCGCTCATTATCACTTACGCCCTGCAGCCTCTCACGTCATTCAGCCTCATCCTGCTCGCCACAATTGTGACTACTGACCCGAAATGGACAACTACGTCAGGGTCTGTAAACAGATCTGTCTATCTGTCTATCTGTCTATCTATCTGTCTAGCTGTCTATCTGTCTAGCTGTCTAGCTGTCTATCTGTCTGTCTATCTGTGTCTATCTGTCTGTCTGTCTGTCTGTCTGTTTGTCTATTAGGGTGGAATGGTACATGTATTCGTATTAAACCGAAACGGTACGGGTGTCACGGTTCAGTGCACGAATTTACACAGAGAATAAAAAAAAAATAATAATAATAATTATGCATTGTTAAAAAAAAAATTTAATGTGTTTTGAATGGTAGTATTATTTTATACAGAAATATTTTTTTTTATAATTCAGACGAGAATAATGTTACATTGTTAATTAATAGTGTTAATTAAAATTAGGAAACAAATATATTCATTGAAATATAGCAAAATAATTTTAAATTAATTCAGGTACAATTACCAAACATATTGCAAGGTCTTTTTGTCTTTTTATTTGTTTAATTAATAAACTAATTATATAAAACTTGTCAGTGCACTACAAATAAACTGGTTCTATGCCTTTATTAATAAAACTTATTTAAAAAAATACAATGCCTTCTGTATTTTTGTTCTGCTTCTCCCTCCATTGTACCGAAATCGCACCGAACCGTAATGTCTGAACCGTGATGTCTGAACCGAACCGTGACTTCTGTGTAACGTTCCACACATACTGTATATCGGTCTTTATCTATCTGTCTGTCTCTATCTGTTTGTCTGTCTGTATGCCTGTCTTGTCTGTCTTTATATGAATATAAATTGTATAAATGGATAGAAAGATAGCAATAGATATAATTATATGCAATTTGTAATTTTTGTATTTTCAAATATTTATTTTAACATCTAAATTCAAATTTAAATCAAGCATTTAATTGTCTTTGTATATAATTATATTTATATATTTTTATTTTTATATAGTTTTTATTTCATTTATTTTCCCATTTTTGTACATTATTTGGTACTGAATTATGGTACTTTCGAGATCCCCAGGCATCTGTCCAATACACAGGCATTGCTCAAATTGAATGAACACCTTTCAGTAGAACTGTCTCTTCAGAGTGGACCATGTCCTTTTAACACTGCTGGAAAATCCCTTATTGTATTAGTTTGCACTGCACACTTTATGACTGCCTGGATCCACTCCATTAAGAATATTCCAGCAGCCCATCGGTGCGCCCTCTTCAAAGAGTTCAGCAGCACACATTTATTGGTTGTAGAGGGCTGAGTAACAAAACACAGCAGTGGAACTCAGTAGAAGAGAACAGACGTTTATCAGAATTCAAGTGATGTTGTGCCACGTGCTGAAAGGAGATGGCGGGGGGGTGATCTGTGGGTTTAGACGAGGGCTTAGATGAAATTTGTGGATGTCAGAGTTGCGCTGAATATCTCTCTGGCTGCCTGGCTACAGAGACGTCACAATGACAGACGGTACATTGGCACGGGTGCCAAAGATTCATGATTGTTCCTTCTCAAGGCTCTCTATAATAGAGGTATCATTTCACATTAGAATGTGGATGGTCTCTTTAACAAAACCCCACAATGATCGTTTGACTGGCTGTGCTGTATGTGTAAAATTATTTATTTGTCTAGATTAGCAGAAAAAAATTGTCTAAAGTGTACCTTCAAAGCTTTATGTGGGAGATTGTTTTTTTTTTAACTTTTTTAATATTAACAGGATTTAAGTTAATGTTTTACAATAAGGTTCACTTTATTAATGTTATTTAAAGCATTACGCATCGGCTTGTAAATAATTAGTGCACTTAAAGGTACATAATGTAACCTTTGACCTTCTAGCAGATAAAAAATGATGGCTGTGTTTCGGCTTTACGTGACTGCGGAATGAATATCTGCTCAGAAAACTTTCACTACTGGGCTTAAAGCTACACTGTGTGATTTTTACCCCCATCTAGCAGTGATAAGGTATATGACTATCCAGTGAATATTAGTTTCTGTTCCTCTCAATTTCCTCTCCTATTTCGTTTTAACTCTTACGGTGGCCAATGTAGTCCAAGATTAACATGGCTTCCAGTTCAACCTCGTCCATGAGTGTTAACTCAAACGTAAAACGCGAGAGGCGAAGCTTGAATTAACGGGTATGTCCCTCTTTGGTTAATGTACTTTCAAGATGGAGGGGCAACATGGCGATTGACATTAAAACCCCTTACTCGTATGCAGTGTTGGGGAACTGTAGTTTGACAAGCTACAAGCTACTCGGAAGTTAAAGTAGTTTAACTACAGTCAAGCTACCCGTTTAGAAAAGTAGTTAGCTACACTACAAGTTACTATCAAAAAGTAGCTAGCTACATTGAAACTACTTTTGCTTTTTTTGAACAACGTATATTATAAATAACTGAATAAGTCTCTGAGGAATGTTTTAAGTAAAATATTTAGTGTTTAAAACAAGGCAATGCAATTACGATTTCAAAGAGTTTCAAAAGTGCAAAATTGCAACAAATAGCCTTCAACATTGCAAGAACGAAATATACATCCAACGTAAATTGCATGTACATTTCTCAAAAATACTGATTGAACTTGGACAAATCTGCCATCACGTCTTGCTATATATACATATTATATCATAATATGGGTGTGTCAACCCACTTCTGTACGTCAGTGAACCGTTAGCCGCAAGATGCGTGATTAAACAACAGGTGGTGGTAATGGCAAAAAAATAGTTTGTAATCTAACAAGAAGAAGAATATCCTTGCATCGCGCATATTCCGCAGGACTTGACAATGTAGCAATGTAGCTTTTGCTCGCGCTACACCGCTACTTGCTGCAAAAAGTAGTTAGCTACTGGAAAAGCTACACTGTTTAAAAAGCAACTGAGCTACTGCCAAGCTACTGAAAAATGTAGAATTGAGTTAGTAGACTATCGCCACTTATAGTTAACTACTCCCCAACACTGCTCGCATGTATTTTCAGAACTTACATAATATGTTAATATTAAACACTCACTAAGAATACTTTATTACTTGAAAGAAGTAACTATACATTAATGAGCACATATATTTTTGAAAGAACTGTTTTTAGCTAAGAATAAACTAAAAGAGTTACACAGTGTAGCTTTAAGAGAGATGGCCAGTTTAGATAGAAAGGATCTTAAGCTAACTTGCTGAAGACATTACTGCACCTATACCCATTAATAGATACGGTACTTCCTTAAAATAATAAATTCCAGCACAGCACTACAACAACCATAATGAAAGACACAATAGATAATGTTTTACAATTAACTCTTTAGAGAGCTGCATATGGCGATTTATCTGTTCAATAAAATACCTTACTCACCTTTGAGTAATAAACAGCATTTCTAGCATGACTTGCAATAACTCAAATCCCCCAGTTCTCGCCTTCTTTAAAGCCAAGCCAATTTTGATTCTCGTTTTTTTATGAGCTTTGTCTCATTCCTCTTTAATGCCAGCAGACTCTCCTCTGTTTGGCTTACAAAAAAAAATGATAGATTTTTTGAAAATAAAACATTCAGCTACTCCATGTACTTAAAGATCTCATATTAATTACATTACAGTAAGCTTACTAAAAGTACTCTTTCATGACTGTTTCACACTTTAGTACACTTAATAACTGTATACTTAATTTAAAGTTTTACTTAAAGTCCATTGTTTTTATAATCTTTTGTAGTACACTTATTTTTATGTGAGACTAAAATATCATGATTGTTCCTTTCCAAGCCTCTCCAACAATGAATATTAGAAGTATCAGTTCACTCTAGAATGTGAATGTTGTCTCTTTAAGAAAATCCTGCGAAGCTGAGCAGAGCTGTGAGTGTAAATTGTTGTTTTGATATTTTTTATCCTCTCAGGTTACGGGATCGGGCTATCCCAGAACTCCCCTTCTCACCCGAAATGTGTCTGAATACGTCAGCCGTGACAAGTCTTGACGGTTACATGGACATGCTGCACGACAAGTGGTATAAAGTGGTTCCTGTGGGAAGAGGGTTTTTGCTGTGACAGAGGTGAGCCGTCAAAAAAGTGTGCGGTACAGAATATGTGTGTCTGTTCTTGTTTCATAGGCGAGTGAGCGGCTTCTGCCCTTGACCAAGTTCCTCTATGAATATATACTCTATTCCTCTATGGCTCTTTTCCCTCTGAAAAATCCTTTTGTTTGGAATTACTGTCTCCTGCAGTTTAATAGCCGTTCTGTCAGAGCCACACCTACCCACCACAATCCATTTTCATTCCCAAGGGCTCCGTGTCAGCTCGTCACGCCCACACACCTGAGGCTCTGAGTAGCAGCAGCCAGCACACTCCATCAATGGAGTTCTCAGTCAATAACCTCCCAGGAGTTGTAGCACTCCTGTAAGACATTGTCTTGTATAGTCTGGCTTCATTACCTAGCTGTGGTTATGAATGGGGGGCTTCATGAGCACAAGCAATGACATTTGTTTTCGGCCCCTGTGCCAGCTGGAACTCATCACACGCTCTCCCTCTCTTTTGCACTGGTGCCAAGCTGTCCTGTCACCACAGACACAATGTTGTAAAACCACTACTTCGCTGTGCAATAAATTCTGCAAACAAGCGCACAGGATCGACTGTGGGGGTCCTCGCAGTCAGTTGTCCTCTTCGTAATGTTTATTCTAGAGCTGTTTATAGAAGGAGCTTCAAATGCAAAAAGCAGCATTTTGTTTCATCAATGTAATGCAGTCTTAATTAAATTACTCAGGATTCTTCTTGGTCCTGTTGCCAGATACAAAGATGCGGGGATGAAAGCGATGGGGAATTTAAAGCTACAATCCAACATTAAGTGCTGCATCTGGCATGATCTCAAAATAAATAAATTATGAATAAACAAAATGCCAGTATGTGCACCTAAATAATATTTGTTGTTCATATTTGAAACACTCAGTATTTGGGCCAGCAGTGGAATAAAGCCAAAGGCAAATAAATATTTTTGTCTAAAAGAGTAACTTCAAAGCTTTATGTGGGAGTATTGTTACTTTTTAATATTAGCAGGATAGGTTTTACATTTTTAAAACATTAAAGCATAAACAATCTTTTTGATAATTTTCACATGTAATATATCAATAGAAAGAAAAGAGCCTCTGTTTTAAAAATAAAAGAAAACAGTTTATTCATGCATTCTTTATTTATTAACACTTGAATGTGCTTAAACAAAGCAACACTTTGAACAAAAAACTGAGAAAGTCTCATTATACACCAATGCATTGTCTCATAAATGATGGAAAATTCTGTCAATGGCAGGGAAAGAGTTAATGGGTTATTGTAAAAAATAAGTGCACTTAATTGTATTGAATGTGCAATTGAAGTGTATATCTTTTTAAAAAATGGCCTTGCAGATAATATAGTAATAAATAAAAGACCATTTAAGTGTGCTTAAGAAACATAGTCATTAAAGTGTAGTCACATCTTTAAGAAGTGCACTTTCTAATAATGTCAAATTCATTTGACTTTAAAGTAAATTTTAAATCATTATGTTGTAATAACCTTTTGCAATGCTTTAAAGTACCTATTTGATGTGTTGTACTGTACTATAGCATGTGATTAGGCTTCAATTTTAGGCTACAATTTTATTTGTAGCGTGCTATCCAATATTACATTTAAGGCTAATATATTTATAATGTACAGATTCATCATTACAGTTTGTAATTACAAATACACATGATTCAATAGAAATTCAATTAAAGTATATTTTAGTTTACCATAAATACTTGTCGGTATGTTCAGTACACTTAAACCAGACAATATAAGTAATAATGAAATTACATATAAAGATGTACTCGAATCCTACAAAAAAAAAAAACCTCTAAACTTTATCTAATTTAGAGCTACTGTACATTTTTGTTTTACATTGCATATTCTTTTAAAATGTATTATTTATGTTATTAGATCTCTTTTGAGTATTAACATAACATTAAATCCATAACTAATCTTAAAAGATAGTCTAATAGCAGCAAGCAGGAACGACTTACAATGCCGTTCAGTTTTAATAATTTGGTGGAATCATCCTGCCACTGAATGTGCTCTGCCGTAACACCTTTAAGGCATGTAGTTGGTGCATATCATTGTTCATGTTATAGATTATGTTTCTCAACATCCTCACCTCCTCCACTTGCTCATCCCAGTCCTGTGTGATGCCAGTGATGGAGCTAGCCTTTTTAATCAGTTTAGTCTGTTCCTGTCAGTTGTGTGTGCGCCCACCCCCAGCACACCACACCAAAGAAGAGTGCACTAGCCACAGCAGTCTTATAGAAGGTGCACAGCAAAAATATTAAAAGATAAAACCTTATTGTATACCACAACCGCATTATTTTAATGAAATCAGAGCAGCCAACATGCAGTGCAGTGAGCACTTCATCTGGTCAGTGGCAATGGCACGTATGCATATGTATGCATGTGCATTTAGCCACTATCCCATTCTGTAACACTCTCTTGGGAACTGACATCATGATAAAGGGCTGGAGCCAATCCAGTTATGTGCAGAGAATGAACACACTCACAACAGAGGTGACAGGACTGTGATGAACTAAACATGGGACTGCAGTCTCTCTGTGTGCAATGTTAGATGACCAATAAGTGTCTCATTTTGCACGCATGCACCACACATACCGTATGAGGGACAGGAAGTGGAATATTTCCCCTTTTTAAGCTATTCCATGACTTTAATTTCAATTATAACGACAATACTTATAAAATTGTGATTAGTTCTCTAGTCAGCAGGACTCCTCCCTCCAAGATCAAACGCATTACATGGGGAATGATGGATTCCTTTGTGTATACTGCGGCTTCCAACACCTGAGGGAAAGTAATGATGGGACAGGCACAGGGAGGTCTAAAATACACCCGGAGAGAGCAAACCGCTAGGATTCACATTTATAGGGATAGTTCACTTTGAAATTAATTTTTGATATGTTTTAGCTTACCTCAAGGGCATCCAAGATGTAGGTGTCTTTGTTTCCACAGTAGTTTCAATTTTGATATTTTTAGTCGAACCGTTCTGTGTGTAAGTCATATAATGCAGGTCTATGGTCACCACCTCAAAGAGCATAGCACAGAGAAGTCCAAATTAAACATGATTTAATGACTCGTAAATGTAAGTACACATTGATGGCCTAAGACGTGAAACGAGCAGTTTGTGTGAGAAAACGAACAGTATTAATATCGCTCTTACCTCTTGTAATCACAGCCATGTCCAAGTGATCTGAGGGCGCGGGCGCTTCGGTCTGCACGTCATATCAAAATTGTATACAAAATATCAAAATTGAAACTACTGCGGAAACAAAGACACCTACATCTTGGATGCCTTTGAGGTAAGCTAAAACATTCCAAAAATCTATTTTAAAGTGAACAATCCCTTTAATGAAGAAAAAAGAGCACTGGTAAAGCATCTACTGTAACATTAAATTAAATATTGCTGTTTCATACGTTGCTCAAAAAACAAAAAAACAAAAAAAAAATCAGTAGAAACTATATATATACATTTATAAAATCACTAGTTTCTACAGAATCCCTGATTGCAGGTGGACTTTCTGCTATTCTTTTGGATTGTGTTACTTGTGGATTTTATTTTCAAAAAAACAAAAAACCCTCTGGGGGAAATGTGCCCAGATCCAGAACTGCAATATGTGATCCTTTCTTCTGTGCTTGTGTGTTTTTATTTCTTGTTGTGTATGTGTGCGCAGACTCTGCAGATGGGTATCCAGCATTTCTCGGGGCTGTTCGTGCTGTTGTGTGTGGGGGTTGCAGGTGCTCTACTCCACTCTGCTGGGGAACACACTTTCTTCAGATTCATTCTGCCTCATCTCCGCCGCCAGCAGAGATTCAAATACTGGCTCCACACCAGTCAGGTGAGTGTGTGCCACCATACAACACAATAAACAAATACAAATAAATAAAATATAATAAACTCATTTTCTACAAAGTATTTTGAACTTACAGCTGCTGTAATTAGTAATTATTTTAAATGAGTAATTAGTAAAAAAAAAAAAATATATATATATATATATATATATATATATATATATATATATATATATATATATATATACACTCACCGGCCACTTTATTAGGTACACCTGTCCAACTGCTCGTTAACACTTTATTTCTAAGCAGCCAATCACATGGCGGCAACTCAGTGCATTTAGGCATGTAGACATGGTCAAGACAATCTCCTGCAGTTCAAACCGAGCATCAGTATGGGGAAGAAAGGTGATTTGAGTGACTTTGAACGTGGCATGATTGTTGGTGCCAGAAGGGCTGGTCTGAGTATTTCAGAAACTGCTAATCTACTGGGATTTTCACTGCACAACCATCTCTGAGGGTTTACAGAGAATGGTCCGAAAAAGAAAAAACATCCAGTGAGCGGCAGTTCTGTGGGCGGAAATGCCTTGTTGATGCCAGAGGTCAGAGGAGAATGGCTAGACTGGTTCGAGCTGATAGAAGGGCAACAGTGACTCAAACAACCACCCGTTACAACCAAGGTGGGCAGAAGAGCATCTCTGAACGCACAGTACGTCGAACTTTGAGGCAGATGGGCTACAGCAGCAGAAGACCACACCGGGTGCCACTCCTTTCAGCTAAGAACAGGAAACTGAGGCTACAATTTGCACAAGCTCATCGAAATGGGCCCCTTGGTACCAATTGAGCATCGTTGAACGTCACAGCCTACCCTGAGTATTGTTGCTGACCATGTCCATCCCTTTATGACCACAATGTACCCAACTTCTGATGGCTACTTTCAGCAGGATAATGCGCCATGTCATAAAGCTGGAATCATCTCAGACTGGTTTCTTGAACATGACAATGAGTTCGTTGTACTCAAATGGCCTCCACAGTCACCAGATCTCAATCCAATAGAGCATCTTTGGGATGTGGTGGAACGGGAGATTCGCATCATGGATGTGCAGCCGACAAATCTGCGGCAACTGTGTGATGCCATCATGTCAATATGGACCAAACTCCCTGAGGAATGCTTCCAGCACCTTGTTGAATCTATGCCATGAAGAATTGAGGCAGTTCTGAAGGCAAAAGGGGGTTTAACCCGTTAGTAGCATGGGGTACCTAATAAAGTGGCCGGTGAGTGTGTATATATATATATATATATATATATATATATATATATGTGTATATATATATATATATATATATATATATATATATATAGGGCTGTCAAACGATTATTGCATCCAAAATAAAAGTTTGTGTTTACATAATATATGTGGGTGCACTGTGTATAATTATTTTGTGTGTGTATATATATATATATATATATATATATATATATATATATATATATAAATACACACACATGCATGTATATTTAAGAAAAAAAATATTTATATACACAATATTGATATTTATATATAATATAAATTATATGTACATCTATATATACTTATAAATATTTCTTGAATATATACATGCATGTGTGTTAATTTATATATATATAAAATAATTATACACAGTGCACCCACATATATTATTTAAACACAAACTTTTATTTTGGGTGCAATTAATCACGATTAATCATTTGACAGCCCTAATATAAATATTTATGTATATATGCTCTTATCCAAGTTACAAGGGATGATCCTTTCATAAAAACAGGACATCTGCTCCCTCTAGTGTTAGGAAGCTGAAAGCAGAAGTCTGTAGCCTATGTAGTAGGCTAACACAGTCTCATCCCAATTCGTCATATAACTAAGGGGGCCCTAAAAAGGCATATATTGACGAATGGTCAAAAGACGTCCCAAAACGTCAGTTATATGACGAATTGGGATGAGACTGCGCTGTGTAGGCATATTGTATTTGATTATACAGTATATACTTTGAGTATTGTTCAGTGGCCTTTTTGTTATTTGTACAGAAAATCCACCGTGCATTAAATATGGGTTGTGATGAAGAGAGGAAATCAGAGGTTGAGAGCAGTAGCAGATGGTAAGTTATGATTATTGCGTCACAAAATGAAGTAATTTTCCTCATTGAAATCTACACCAGTACTATTACCAGTACTCAAATTACAGCAATTTATTATATGGCTCGCTGGAATTCTGGATTGGGCCAATTATGATTGGTTAGTTATAGGTAAAATGTTTTGTATAATGACCACTAAACTGTATAATTGTTCATTGCTCCAGGCAACCAGTTTCCAGCTTATGTAGAGGTGCTACTTATGTCTCTCGGATCATTCAATTAACTTTTTCTAATTACATTATAAAATAATTCTATTCAAATCAATGTTTCATGACCATTTATTTATTTATTTATTTATTTATTTGGTAAGTTGAATAATGCACAGTTAGGCAGTCATAATAGGTTACCTAATCGCCCTTTATTTTGCAGTAATGGCCAGTTGACTGCACATTATCATTTGCATATTGTGTATAAGAAAATAGTATTGCCTTTGAGCTTTGAACTAATGTGTGCAATTAGTGTAATTTATGTAAAAAAATACCAACAAAAAAGATATTCGAAAACAAAGGACAAAAATCAATATTCGCCTCTCCAAGTAAAAGCGAGTGGATACTGTTTCATTAATGGCATATTGAAGAGGCTCCGTGTTTCCATTGATTGTGGCGAGTCTGTTTGTGATGTGCTGTGTCTCTGCATCTTGTAAAACTGATTGCCGCTGTGTTTTCCTCAGTCCCACCTTGTGCTTGTCAGAGAACTGTAATCTCCACCGCCTGCCATCCTCCACCTCTTCTCCTCCGCCCTCCACCTCCTCCACTTCCCCTTCCACTTCCACAACCAAGTGGAACAATCAGAGTGTCAAGGCTGGTCGAGAGGCCAAAGAACATAACAAGCATGTCCACTTTAACCTGGAGACTCTCAACAGCTACCAGCTCCAAGCTCCGCCCCCTGGGCCAGAAAGGGGCCGTAGGGGTTGGTGGGAAGCCCGCCTACCCAGTTGTGTTCCAACGGCGGACCTAACCTCGGTCTAAGCCTGGGTGCTCTCCCCCCGGCCTGCTCAGGACAGTCAACGCCGTGGGAAGAGGAGCTGCGGGAGCTGCACGGGAGGATCGAGGAGTTTCGCGGCCAACTCAGGTCCGCCCTTGCCAGGCGAGCCGAGTCTCCAGCGGTCCCTGGTCCGACAACGACTCGGTCAGTCCCAAACAAGCTCGGCATCTAATCCCACCACCAACACCCTGACCAAAGACATAAACAGGGGGAGGTGATGTACGCTATGTGTCCGGACACTCACAAAGGCAGTGGATATGAGGGGATAAGGGACGTCCTCTCATCTGAGAAGTCGTGCTGTGCAGTGTTCTGCCTTCTCCTTTCTCAATGACTGCTGGAGTGCTGTAGTGATGGATGAAACACTCTGTGATGGAAATTTAGCTTGTAATCCTCCAGTTTGGCTGGCTTCCAGCTTCGGAGAGAAAGCATTTATCTCTGTGTGTGTGTGTGTGCGTGTGTGTGTGTGTTTAAAGCCAGACAACTGGACAGAGAAAAGACATTTAATTCAGCATTAAATATTCGCTAGCCAAGGTGAATATTTGCACCCTACAGACGTCCAGCATGAAAATAGATTCTTTTTGTAAATAATTCAATGGGATTATTTAGTGGGATAAGCAGCAATGGGTCTCGTCTCAGTCTCGGACGGCAGGCCCATGGACCACCCACAGTCCGCTCAGTGACCGGCTGATGCTTATTGCACACAAAAATATCATCTCTAGTTCTGATCTGATTGGCAGGTGTTTAGCAACTTTTGGGAATATAACTATTCCATATAGCTATAAAGGCACATAGATATATAGCTATGAATATAGCTATAAAGGGAATATAGCTATAAAGGCACATAGTTTTTTTTACAGTCTGAGCTGTTCATGTTAAGAGTTGATACAATGAGGAAAAACTAATCCCTAGCATTTAACAAACGTTTGCAAGGTTAATAACATCAGGGTTTGGCTTGAGCAAATTAGCAAGTTAAAGCAGCACTATGCAGTTTTTTTTACCTTAACTGAAGCTTCGGAGTTATTGCAATGGTTATATGACTTTTTTCGGGTTGAATGTTGGGCGAATTGCTTTACGGCAAGAAAGATCTGCTAAAAATAAACATTAAACAGAAATAACCTGGCGCCGTATACATGTGGTGTTCGAGGCGCATACAATACAGACTGCCGACAGTTCAATAGGGTGCAGCTCTTAAGGGGCCACACCTTATTTCCACTTGTTACAGCTTCCATCCTACTGAACAGGTACCGGTATACAGTGGGAGGCGATCAGGCCGTGAGTGCAGAGACATCTCTGGGTGAGTGCTATTTACGACAGTACAAGTACTCCACAGCGACTCTAGGGGTCACAGTTTGACAAAAACGGAAATCCTGCATGGTGCTGCTTTAACTATATATCCATGAGCAGAACTACATTCAGATATGTTTTCTGAATGATGTTCATGATGGAACTTGAGACAGATTTTCAGATTACAATCACATTTTCTGATATTTTTTGGTGTTTCTTGTGCTGCCATTGATGGAAACAGTCAAAATAGTGCACCTTTTTGATTTCATTTTATGGAGATTTCAAAGATTTTCTAGAGAGTTCATTGTATTGATTTCAAATTTTGATGCTTTATTTAGTTTCTGTTCATTCTTTGCTACACTAAGTTAAATTGTGGCCATGTTGTAAAAATGTGTTCTCTTGTTTCATAAAAACAGGAAAATGAATTAGTACAATGTAGCTATGATTTAACTAAAACAAGCAAACTAATTAATAAATCATGGCCACAAAATTTGGGTTCTTTTCCCTCTGTATGTCATGAGCATAGCTTTTATTATTATTATTATTATTATTATTATTATTATTATTATTATTATTATTATTATTATTATTATTATTATTATATTATCTATTTCAAATAATCCAAGCCCTAAAGGGCACATATAAAACAAACGTGGTTGGTCAGTTACATGTCAATCAGTTGGCCTCTTCCTGTCTGAGTGGGCGGTTCTTGGCCAAATTAAGCTGCCATGGACCAAACTTCCAATTTTAATTAAGCCACTTGTCTTGCTGTGGTGTATTTTTTCCACTTATAATGTTTAAATAAATATATTGTTTGCTTGTGTGTTTTAATGATGATAAAGTATGATTCTGTTTGAGATGTTTGTCACTGGCCTCCAATATATAATCTAAATGTTATAAAGTCTGAAAGAGTTATTGCATTTACTATTATTAATAAACACATTTTCAAATAATCATTTATGAGTAAAAGTTTCACTTTTAGCAATTGTTTTGCTGAAAGTCCCTCAGCGTTGTGTTAAATTCTGCGTAACAATTTTGGGTGGTTATTATTTCTGCAAGAGATATGCGACTGACGCTTTGGTTGATTCAATAGCATTAATTCTTTACTAGTATTGGAGCTCAGTTTGTTTGAGGTTCAATTCTTAATCAATGTAAAATAACTCTGATATGCATAGAAGGCAAAACGAGGAATAGCAGTCTTCAGAACATGAGTACTCATTTACATGCCAAAAAATATTATTTCATTTAGACCTTCAATGTATAATACAACTACACAAAATAATACAACTATTTTTTTTGCAGTTTGCAGTTGTAAATAAAACAAAGATTATTGAACTATGTTTTACAAGAAAATGCTATTTCGGTCTTTCTTGACAGTAATTTCAACATCCATTTTTTTCAGTGTATTTTGACCCACCTTCAAAATCATACAGTCATCGCTGGAAAGGGTTAAAATGATGCAAAGGAAACAGTTGTGTGACTGGATTAATCAGGTAATGACACACAGTATTTAGAATCAAGGGTATTTCAACTTTTAAACATGGACATTTTTATAAATCCAGCTATTTTTTGTCTTGTGGACTATGTCACAATTTGGTCTGGTCTCTGTCATATTTTGGTTTGTTCATGTCATGTCTGTCATGTGATTCCCTGTTTGTCATCTGATCTTGCCATGTGTCTTGTCATTGGTTAATGGTCTGTTCATATTTCACAGGTGTCCCTTGTCCTGCCATTAGTCTTGTGTATGCCATGTGTCTTTGTCAATTATTGTTTCCTGTAACCTGTTGTGTTGGTCTATGTCCACAGTCCACGGTTTTGTTTCATGCCACGTCATGCTTTGTTTTATGTTTTGATTTTATTTTTGAATAAACACTGCACTTGGGTTCTCGCTACAACTTGCCTCCAGTGGATCCTTACACTATGTAAACATCTTTTATGTAAACTATCTTATTCAGGACAGTTCTAAATAACCAACGCATTCTCATCCCAAGGCGACTTCGACTTTGAATCAAACTTTGACAAATAAGAGAGCATGACAGGTATGCAAAACTCAGTCCCTGGAGGAAACAGCCCTGCAGAGTTTAGCTTCAAATAGAGGTGGACAGTAACAAAGTACATTTACTTGAGTGAAGTACACTTCTTGTGTATCTGTACTTGAGTATAATTTTTTCTGAAAACTTTTTACTTTAACTTCACTACATTTGAAAGACAAATATCATAATTTTTACTCATCTACATTTCTGTCAAGGTCCTTGAGTAGAAAGTAGTAACGTCAGTTAGGTTGGACAGATGTTGGATTTGGAAATGTAAGTTGGGTTGACGTCAGAATCCAACTCGTGTTCATCAACCTGATTTTCCTTTTCACCGTTGGGTTTGGTCTTCTAAATGCGAATTGCGTCATTGTTTTGGAGCACACTAATAGATAACAGTAAAGCTATACTAAAAGCCAAAAAAAATTTCAAAGAGACTTTAATAGGTGAGGGGGATGATCAGGGGATGATTTTTTCAGCTCTAAAACGTGATTGAAATTTTGCAGGTGACAGACAGCCAATCAGTAATCACTCTAGTAGGGTCATGTTTCGTGAAGTTCAGCGATTTCCCATTATTTTCTTTGAACACTAATCAACTGGTGGCAAAATGGATGAAGAGAGAGCCCGCACAGTGCCTGCATCCATGGCAAATAGGTCTTTCTGTTTTACTGTTTGTTAAAGCAGTATTGCTGTTGGGCACTTATACAGCTATGGTTGTGTAGTTGGGTTTTAAAGCAGGTTGGATTTTTACAGACCACTTGATTCAAATGTGGATGAATGGATACACACGTGTACTTCTTTTGTGAGATTGGTATTGTTAAATTAAAAAAATATGCTTTTTTTGTCAATTAAGTTTTTTAATTTCTATAGGTTTTATAGCTTCAGAGGCAATACGGTACTGTAAATATTACATATAACAAAGCAACAAAAATAAAACAATGCATTGACATTTACTTTTGACACTTGAGTACTTTTAAAAACAAGTAATTCTGTACTTTTTCTTAAGCAAAAATTGGTCTTTGCAACTTTTACTAGTAATGGAGTAATATTTGAGCAGCAGTATGGACTTTCACTCAAGTAAGGAAGGTGTGTACTTCCATCAGGCTTATTTACAACTACAGGTATGGTTTGAAGTAAACTCTGCAGGGCTGTAACCCTCCAGAAATGAGTTGTGTACCCTTGATGAGTTCTAGATCTAATATAGGGCAATTTGTTCAGGAGAGTAATCTTTGTTATGATTGCATCATCCATGTCTTCTAGGAATAACATGATGCAATAATGTACAGTATGATGCAGATTGCATCATTCATTGTTTTGCCTGAAAAGCAAGTATTATCTAATAACTGTCTGTTTCATCTTCTCCCTACTTACAGGCAGAAATTTGAATCTGCCAAGCCTGGAGTAAGGACTATAAAAAGATGGACCAATGAAGCAGAGAGGAATGGAGAAGACAAGGAAAGCACTAGGCCCAGACAGTGTTTCACCAGCCTGTCTAAAAACCTGTGCTGTCTCTGTCCCCTCCCCCAAAAAGCAGAACCTAATGACTACAGACCTGTTGCTCTAACATCTTACCCAAGTAACATCACAGGACCCTTGCTGGACCCAATGCAGATGTATAATCAGCGAACAGGTCAGTGCATTATATCCTGCAGCATCTAGACAAACCAGGAACTTATGTGAGGATCCTGTTTGAGGACTTCAGTTTGGCATTCAATACCATTCTTCCAGCACTAATTTAGCCCAGCTCTGTCTATCAATGGATCACCAGCTTTCTGGCTGACAGGCAACAGCAAGTGAGAATAGGGAAATTCACATCTAACACTTGCACAAACAGCACTGGCACCCCACAGGGATGTGTTCTCTCCCCACTGCTCTTCCCCCTGTACACAAACAACTGCACTGCCAACGACCCTTCTGTCAAACTCCTGAAGTCAAACTCCTGTCAAACTACAAACTACTATACAGTAGGGCGAGTCTGTACATAAGCCGGATAATGAACAGCTGTCTGTTAGTGGTGACACCATTACAGAAAGAACAGAATTGTGCTAGTACACTACAGTTCCTGTGCTCTGTAAGGACCTGAAGTGGAACAATCACATTGACTCCATTGTGAAAAAGGCCCAGCAGAGGTCTGTACTTCCTTCACCATTTAGGAAGATCAACTTGCCACAAGCACTGTTGATGCAGTTCTACTCAGCCGTCATTCAGTCTGTCCTTCAATAACTGTCTGGTTTGGCTCAGCTACAAAAGCAGACATCAGAAGACTACAGAGGACAGTTCAGACTGCTGAAAGGATTGTTGGTGCTCCTCTGCCCACCCTCCAAGAACTGCATACATCCAGAGTGAGAAAAAGGGCCCACAAAAAAAACCCAGGATCTCTTACATCCAAGCCACCTTCTCTTTGAACTTTTATCATCTGTCCGGCGCTACAGAGCAGTGAGCAACAGAATAGCAGGCACAAGAAAAGTTTCTTCCCCCAGGCAAATTGCCACATGAAAAGTTAAATGTCCTCTCCACAGCACAAAGATCAATATCACTTATCTATTATGATAATACCCTACTTCTTCTTATATATATAGACAGACAGACAGACAGACAGACAGACAGACAGATAGAGATATATCGTCGGCACTGACTCAGTTACTAGGATTTTAACGCACAACCATTTCTAGGGTTTACAAAGAATGGTGTGAAAAGGGAAAACATCCAGTATACGGCTAGACTGCGGATGCCAGCCCGAACTCGGGAAGTTTGGTCTGGACTCTGATCCATTGAGGAGTAATTATGATCTGGCAAAAATGTTTGTGCCAATCCAATTGCCAGGGTGGGCTTTATACGATGATGGACAGGTGATCTTCGGGGACGTAATCATCACGTTATCAAGAGCGGCGTGCTTAACTGATTTCTCTCAGAGATGACTGCAGCTGGAGAATTTAGATGTATAGATTCCGCTGATCGTGTCTGTTATAAAATGAATCGACAGCACATTAATTTTAATAGACAAACAGAAAACTGCAATCAAGGCATTTGTCGATCGGAAAGATTATCTTTGCTGTCCTTCAAGTGTAACTTATCAGCTGGCTCTGACAGTTGCTAAGAAGATGGGAAGTGATGAAAAGCCTGTGGCCGTTGTGGTTTCTCCTTTGGTTCGCACTCATGAAGGACCAAGTAAAAAAGCAACACTCGTTATTTTACTTCTAAAATAAGTAAGTTCTGTAGTTGACAACTGTGTATGCAAAGTATTTGACTTACTGCGTTGCTCTGATAGGTTGTAGATCTACCGACTATCCAAGTTGAGTGCAGAGTTTTGTTTTTTTCCTGGTTCGGTTGAGACACGCCTCATAATCAAAGCCCAATGAAGCGGTTTCAGACTGAGTCAGGCTGGCAGATGGCAGTCCTCTGGGCGAAAATGCCTTGTTGAGGTTAGAGGTCAGAGGAGAATAGGCCGACTGATTCAAGCTGATAGAAGGGCAACTTTGACTGAAATAACCACTCGTTACAACTGAGGTATGCAGCAAAGCATTTGTGAAGCCACAACATGCACAACCTTGTAGGCGGATTGGCTACAACAGCAGAAGACCCCACCGGTTACCAATCATCTCCACTACAAAATAGGAAAAAGAGACTACAATTTGCAAGAGCTCACCAAAATTACACAGTTGAAGACTGGAAAAATGATGCCTGGTCTGATGAGTCTCGATTTCTGTTGAGACACTCAGATTTATTCAAATTTGGCAGAATGAGAACATGGATATCGCATGTTACCACTGTGCAGGCTGGTTGTGGTGGTGTAATGGTGTAGTAGGGAATGTTTACTTGGCACACAAGAATGCTTTCAGCACCTTGTTGAATCAATGCCACTGAGAATTAAGGCAGTTTTGAAGGCACAGAACACAGTATTAGTATGGTGTTCATAATAATCCTGATTTCTAACTCTAATATTTCTGACTCTGATTTTGTCTCAAACCCAGACATAGATGTATTCATAAATCCAGTCAAAGATATTTGAGTAATTTCTGGTTTGAGAATTGAGACTGAGATTGAGAACCCTTCCCATTATTATTCACTTATCCTCCATCATTCTCCAAGTATATATTGACCCAATACCATATCTTGAAAACTAGAGCAATCAACAATTTTAAGCCCAAGACCCAAAATTAGTCAAGTTAGACAACATTTATTTCAGAAGCATTTTGGCTGTGCAAGCTTGTCATTCTCATGAGCATCATGCTTTAGCCCTTAGCTGTAGTGCCACCCTGCTGCTAAAGTTTACACAACATGACCTGAAATAGAGAGCAGCCATATGTCGATGATTCAAACCTCTCAGCCTGACACCGAATGCTTTCAGGAAGAAAAATCTGTCTGTAAAAAACCGTAGTTGCTAGCTCAAATCTCAGTATACCGCTTTTAATAATATTAGTATTAATAATACTAATACATGGCCTGGTCACTTCAAAACGATTGCTTTAAGTATGCAAGTGGGTGTGATTATTAAATAATTTAACTTGTAAAAGTAAATATAGAATTTAAAATATGTGGTTTTTGGGATGTTTTGGGGTTAATTCATTCTTGCCTGTTGCCACTGGAGGGCGCTCCAGGTTGCATGTTGTTTGCCTGATGATGCTAAAAGTAATAAAACGAAGATGCAGACATAATAGTTTTCTCATTGTTTAATCAAGCTTTTTAGCTATAAGCATTTGCAAACCAAGCTGGTGTCTGGTCCAGCTGAAGAGAGATGAGCATTGAGTTTTGATTATCTTTACAGTGGTAGCCTATCTATTTTTAGTACTTGTATCACTTGCCACAAACCTAAGACTGAGCTTATATTTCAGTTTAAATTATACAACATGTCTAAAAACCTAAACAGAACACAAAATAATTTAAATACACTGTGCATTTAAATTACACTGGTCACTGACTGTCATCCTAAACTTCCAGTTAGCAACTCTAAAATTGCCATTCATCTAGACTATATAATCTTATTTTTTCTTATTGGAAAAATATATCCATACCTGTTATACGTGTAGCTTGTACTTTTATAGTCCTACAGAACAATATCCAAAGAAAAAAGAGCTAACTAGCTATAGAGCTTAGGCCGCTAATGGGTAGCGTCTATATGATTAATAGATTAAGTAATACATGAATTGCTATTAATTCAATGTGTCATTGTGTATTAATTCCTTAACACATTTTATTAACTAATAGTGTAAATTAATGTTTTAATTACCACAATTAGTCAAAGCTATGCACTTCAACTTCCAGTTGTCTGCTTTAATTAATCATTAGCTAATGATTTGCAAATGTATCATTATGTTATGACTTTACTTTTTGGGGCACATCATTATTAAATAGTCATTTAGTAATTGTAGTAATTTAAACATGAATTTCCACTAACAATGAAGTAATTAATCATGTATTAATGCATATTAGTGTACTTGTCATATTATCTGGAGGTTGAAATACAAGGCTTTGGCTCATTCTGGTAATTAACACTATTAGTTAAAAAATAAGTTATTATGGAATTAATCCACAATTACATATTTAATTAATAACAATTAATGTATGGACTTATACAATAACCTTACAGACTCTTAATTAGTTCCTATGTGGTAATCATTAGGGAATAGCTCAAATAATAATTAGTTACAAATTAATTCAGTATTATATGTGCATTAGTTAAGCATGAATTAATGTTTATTAGTGCACCCGTATTGTAAAGTGTTACCACTAACTCTCATTAGAGTGTTAGAAGATTGTAGATAGTAGACTGGTAGGGTTAGAGTAAATTCACATTTCATGAATACTATTGTTAGGTAGACCTTAACCATTAGGTAATATTTAATATTGCCTTGACAGATTTACAAACACAGGTTGAAAGGAGACTAAGGCAAAACAGTGCTTCTTTGCAAACTTATGTAGTTAATTATAATTAACTAAGTGCTAAAGTATCTCAGGATCTCATCCTGCGAAAATGCCTCTGGATGAACACATCAGCTCTGTTCTTGTCATCCAGAAACTGATTTTTCTTCTACTGCTATACACAGGTGACTTGCAGCTCTTGGTGTCGTTCTAGCTGGACAACCCCACAGTGCACGGATCTCTGCGTACCTGGCAGACGTCTTAGACTGAGTGAAAGAACACCAACTTCAACCCAACCTAGCGGAAACAGAGCTTGTCATCTTCTCAGGTAAACCCAGTGATTCAACGTCACAAAAAAAGAGGCATAAGGTCACAAAAGAATGCTGTGAATAATTTTAGTCATTTCGTCTTAAAATAATTTTAAAACTTCTTCACTGTGCTGCTTTACTGACCATAAAAGAAGAGAGAAGAGCTTTTGATGTAGACCTGATACTGAGACTTTTAAATGATTGATTTGTTGAAGTGATAAAAAGTTAATTAATTACAGTAGCATTCTTAACTCAGACGTGTTGCATTCACATCGATGGCATACAATTTTAGTCACTTAATTCTGGCCCTTGTTTTACTGTTTCCTATTTCCTTCTTATTTCACAAGGCTCTTTGACTGATTTTTATGATTCCAAAATAATGTTGCACTCTCACATTGCGTATTTAAAAATATTTGTTTGAATTTTAACAAAAATAACAGAGCATTTCTGGAAAAAAAATTTAATTATTATAATGTCGGAAATTATGATTGATGTAACATTGCATTTGCTTCTCCTCTGCTGTTAGCAATGAATGAAAACATAATGGAAAGTTTGTTTTATTTTCTCAATCACATTGACTGAATTGTTGCCTGAAAACAATTTAAATATAATTGCATCCCTTCCACATTAATCAAAAGGAAGAAATCTAAGGTGCCAAAATGAGTCTGGGTGAGACTAGCTGTGATGGCAAGCTTCTGCCACAAGGGGTCTCAGTGCTATTTTGCAGGAACGTGACAAAACTGTTTAGGTTTAGTCAAAATAAGAGCTTGTGAATGAAAGTTTATTGCTTTTTCGTTTTTAGTATTTCCCATGTAGTATTTCTCTCACAGAAATGAAGATTCATAAGTAAAAAAGCACACTAGTTTTTGGTTATTGATAAAATGGTACTTTAATATTCCACAGATTTGTGCATGAAATGCAGTAGGTCTTCCTCAGCTCAAATCTCTCCATAATCTTAACAGCAATGATACCATTATGATTGCATGCATCCTCCAAAACAGGACACACTGGTGTAGCCTATAAACAATTTCCACTTAGACATTGCAAGTGAATTTTGCAAGCAATTAAAAAGAAACGACAAGCCAAACCTTGAATTAAAGAGGACATTTTTAACAGCCAGGGAGTCGTATACTCGAAGAAAGAAATGGGAATGTCAGTGGACACATACCTTGACGTATGAGCTAGTCCCTCACCACACGTTTATTTCACACTTATTTCCTTTTATGGTTTGAAGTGAGACCTGGGCAAAAATCAATCATAATACAATCATGCAATGCGAGTCCATAATGATTATGAACCTGCGAGGACAAGAGCAGCATATTTGGACACAATAATTAGGTCAGTTGTTGTAATAACTGATCCCAAAAGAATTCAATTGAGATTAATACATGATCTTTTCAAGAGAGAAGCTCTTACGTTTGAATGCTGTTACACTTGGAGAAGCCACAAGGTCTAGTACCTCATTCTCCATTTTGAGTCTGTAATGAGTGTGTATGAAATTGGTAAGAGCGTGAAACATGTTGTGAAGGCAGTCGAGCCACATAGGGTGTGCGACTAATTGGCCAGAGAGGATGTGAAGAGTGAGGCTGAATGGCTGACTGATGATTTTATTAACTCTCTGCAGCTGGGCCCAATCCTGTGGTAGAGGAGGACTGCCCAAGAGGCCTCATACAGTCTCCTGGGAAACTAACGGTAAGCCTATTGCTGCAGGAGACCCCTTTCTTCAAGTGAAGAGGGGGAAATGGGGAGGAGCTGTTTTTATTTTTTTGCCCCTAGCTTCAGTTCTCTGGTATGGCACATTTGGAGCAATGTGTGCTGAGATTTTGCAGGGGGAGCTTTGCATTTATATTTAGTGCCCTGTTCCTTGTCAGATAACATTGGTTTTAAGTTATTCAAAAAGAAAAAAAATTGGGGACAAAATCATTGTGGAAACCAGCTTATAAATCATGTGATGTTCTTTGAAAATGTAAAAATGTAGAAAGTTGTCTGATGGATAAGGTTAAGGGATAGAATATGCTGTTTGTATACGCCTTATTCAGCAGCAGCGCCATCTTTGATTTTTAATGAGAATGAAAGCGAGGCTGTGAGGGATAGACATGCATCTCTTCAATGGGCTGTACTGTTATGTGTTTTCGGATTGTTCTGCTCATGAAACACTAAAAAAAATCTTTCCTAGAAATTTCAGTTGACATAAAACTCCCAACAATGTAAGCTGTGAAAAAATTTTAATAATCTGAGCTTTATTCAGCTTTTACAGCGATGCCATTGGAAACACGGTAAGTCTATCCCTCACAGCCTCACTTTCATACCTGTCATGGCGCTGCTTTGAATAAGGTCAATAGTATAAAACTCATTATGCCAATAGAAGTCCCCATAAAACATGAAAAGTGTGTTTGTGTGCGTGCTGCTGACAGTTCGAAATGTCTACGTAACAGTCCAGAGATTGTAATAAGGAATAAGACACATTGTTTGGCTAACAAACATAAAAGAGCATTACTGTCATTACATTTAAAAAAACAAAAAAAAAAAACATATTTTGGACATTTTACGAAAAGAAATGTTTTGTTCAGGTGAAATCGAGTAACTAAGCATATTCCTTGACATTACATGAATCAAAATGAAATTATATATTTATAACAATATTGAAAACCTTAACATGTTTGAAAACGTTATTGAAAATAACCAGAGGGGAACTGGCCCTTTTTTCTCCATTGGATCTCCTGATGGAGTTTTAGGACACCATTGGTCACTTGATGGAGTTTTTTCGGTTCCTTGCCACTGTTGCCTTTGGCTTGCTCAGTTGAGAATATTCAAATGAATTAACCAATCAGTAATACCCTTGATCAGCTCACAAAACGTGGATGTTTTTCCACTAAGAAACGAACATTGTTATTATGTTTTGATACTGTCTGTGAAGCTGCTTTGATGCAATCTAGGCCTATATTGTGAAAAGCGCTATTTGTTTTCAGAAGTGTATGAAACTAACAAAGGTTATTTTTGAAACAGTTATCCAGTTTATCATCTCAAACATCATATTTGTCATTGATTCATAATTTATTCAATGCACAACAATCAAGCAGGACCTGAGCTCACAAACACTTGATATTGTGTTTACTAGGCTAATTAGCCTACATTCGTTGAATTCATATACGTTTTGCTATATGTTCATATATTCTGTCATATTGTAATTGTATATGTTCCATCTCTCTATACAGATAAAGTGGGTCTGGAATTGGGGATTGTTGAACAAATGAACAAAGAAAACAAAAATAATCCAAGACCAGAAACACTCATGGTCGCCCTATGATTCAAGGAAAATGAGAGATTCACTCAAGCGAGGAGCGAGCGTGCGCCTGCGATGACGCGCTGACATGTTCTCACTGGAGGCGTACGGCGCCATGTGCTGCTGCTCCGTTTGTGACGGGAAACATACCTAGACACAAAGGAGCGCATGGTCCAAATGCAGCCCCACCCCATACAAATAAACAAAGACCCTAAGCTTCACACCTGTCTAACGTGGGTCCACATAAGACATTTGCTTCGAGAAGAATATCTCAGTAACTAAAAGTACAGATAACGTCCAGAATGATAGAGCAGTCGATGCACATGCACAAAGAGAGGAGCGCGCGCTGTAACCCTTGCGGTCATGTGAACCGGAACTCACGTCGCATCTTTATCTCTTCTCTTGCACATTACGGGTTGATATGGCTGGAAATAAGCGGGGTTCAGATGCTCTCCGTGTGTTTGTGTTAAAAAGTGGACCGCCTCCTCCCTCATTTCTGTCCCCTCCCTCAAGAAACCCCCTTCCCAGTTGCCTTTTGTGTTCACGGCGCCCTACACAGTCACTGCATTCCTGTTTCGATTACTATCCGCTCTACCCGAGAGCTCTGTATCTTGAGATCTTCATGAGAAGTGGCCCAATCCCGAGAAATCTCATCATATCTACTTCTGGGACTTTGCTACGTTGAGGAAATATAAGTGGAGTGTCCAGTCCCATTCATACTTTTATCCGATCACTTACCTTCAGCGGCGGGGGGAAGTGAACACAAAGATATTATACAAGCGTGAAATGGATTAAGTCGCATTGAGGAAAGCTGGAGCACCACAGACGAACGAAACGACGGCGAAGGGTCGGAGGGAGTCGATGAATTTCCAACATCAAAGAGAAAGAGGTGAGATATCAGTGTCTGTCAGTCGGATAGATAGTGACCGAGTCTGTTCCATCCTGGGAGCCTCTAATAGCAGACATGCTGAAAACTGAAATTTAGAATCAAGATTTTGGGCTGGTTCATGGTAGGCTATATTTCTTTTCCTGAAATACTCATCAATTCTAAAAAAAAGTTCCGGGGCATTACGCTGGGTGTTTCTGTACGACATCTAGAATAATTCATGACACCATTTCAGGAGAGGAGAGAGGTGTTTGTGAGATGGGAACTGACCACGAGGACATTTTGAAATGCCAAATCTGAGAGAAAGGGGAAAAAATCACAAAAATGTAGCCTAGATAATTTATAGATATGCTAGGCTATTATAAAAGACATATATAAGAATGTTCCCGTGAAATCGCGTATGCTCTATTCAGCACAGATGATCCTCATATTCCCTTTTAATGTAGTCAGAGCAATTTCAGTACCCGTGTAGTGGACAGCGCTGCTGGTACAGTAGATCAGTGATTCAAGGGTGGAAATTGTGGGGGCGGGTGAGTTCCCCCAAACCCAACACACACAATCACACACAACCACAACGTGGTCAAACAAAACAAAAAAGATGGGGCGGGGGTCCTAAAAACGATATTTGTATTATTATATGTACATTTAAAAGCATTTGTAAACGTTTCAGTAACCAAAAAGTCAAATTAAAGTAAACAAAAGCAAAAGCATAAAAAAACCGAAATAGACTCTAATGAACTGAAGTTCCCTGAGTAAGTAGCCATGTCATAAGTTCGTCGCACAACGTTACTGTTCTAGAACATCGAAAGCATAAAGGCTCGTTCTGGCCAGAAACGATAACTGTAATAACGAGAACTAAAAAAAATATATATAATCATTCTAGTTGACAATTTTGAGTCCATACCACAACTAACGACAAGGACACATAAGGAACGATATTGTTGGAATAACTTTATTTTTTTTTCCAGCTGATAAAGGATAAAAAATATTGACAGCCAATTAAAATGCATTGAGCAGAAGAAAAAAAAGAAAAAAGTTTGTATTTTGTTACACATTTCTTTATCTGTATAAAATGCAAACAATAAACATAAAATAAATTCAATAATGAAATAGTAAAGTCATTGCACATTTTATGGACTATTATATGTTATATGTTGTTATAGCAAACAAAAAGAAAAAAGTATTAGCTATTTTAACCATACTACTGAAAAAAACGTTCAATGTTGGAAAGTTCGAAAACAGAAAATTATTGAATTTGTTGTTGTTTTTTCTCGCGAATATTAGGCGGACATTTTGGGTTATCTTAGATCTTGGGGATGAGCCCGTGCAGACTCTCCAGACATTTACATTCAGGTTCTTTTCAAATATCTTTTCCAGCGTTACAATAATAAACCACTAAAGGAGTTGAATAATCTTTCACTTCTCTACTATTATTTATTCAGTACCAACTTCCCACCAGCTCAGACATATTGCTGAACAGGCTCACAGACTGACTTGATTGCTGCTTTATTGCTTAGCTCTTTTTTATTTGCCAGCCAATAGACTCCTTGACAGCACAGACTCGAGTCTGTTCATTCTCGGCCTTCTCCTTATCCCCTCTCTCTTCAGAGACAAACAAAGTTGTGCAGGATAAATAGTCCCCTCTCCCCTGAAAAGAGCCTTCTTTGTTTGTGCAGTGTGAGGCGAGGAAGCCGATGTGGCCACCATGTGTCACCCAACTTTCATTAGCTGTCTCCCTGGAGAGAGATGTGGCTATTCAAGCTATTGCAAGCATGTCAATAGTGAATTCCAAAAGGCAACTCCAATAAGGGAAGCCGAAGTCACTGATCAGTTGTCTGGGTAATATGCAGAACTGACCATTTATAGTTATAATATTGACATCACTGTTTTTTAATATGATAATAGGCAGTATATCACGATATTGACTGGCTATGCAGTCTACCATCAAATATCACCACAATGCTGTAATATCATCCAAAACCGTTAATGTTGCACTTTGTGTTACACATGTTACCATTAATGTTGCATGTCTTTTTTATTTTTAGCCGCAAAGACAGTGGATTTTATAACATGCATATCATGCAAAAAAATAAATCAGTTCTTCCTCCATAGTTTCCTTCTATTTAAATAAATAACCATTCTGACGCTTTAATCAGTGTAATACATTAACACTCTCTGATTGCTGTCTACACATTTCGCATTATATTTGCATGCTTAGCAAGACAACTTACAAACATACCTAGTGATCCATTTACCAGAATGATTGAACACTTTCCAAGACCATTTTAGGTTGAGTCTAATTAGGCTAGGCTATTTATCACCACAAGCATAGAGACACTTACTTATCTTTTCAACAATATGTATCTAAATATCATGTGTTTTATCTTATTGTGTCTTGACTATTCATTTTTAGATTTTACTCGGCCAAACCCCAAAATGATGTCTCCAAAAGACAAGCCCAGAAGAAGCCTCCCAAAGACAGCATGACATTACTACCCTGTTTCTATTTTGTGGAGGTATGCTCTTACTATATTTTAGTTGTTGTGGTGAAGCTTTAACAATCTTCGCAAGCCTTCTTCATTCTGCCCTTGAACGGTTAAAAAAAAAATGCATGACATGTCATGCACCATGCCTTATCTTGTGAGGAGAGTCATCTACATGTTCGCTTTGAGTTACCAATATAATGATGTGATGAATCCTTTGAGCTTGTAAAATTAAATGTGCATCTTAGCGTTCGTAATTTGACATTTGTGTAGTTGACATATAATGACAAATGTGAAGTTGATATTTAACACCATAGATTGACATTTATTTTAGTCATAAGCTGGATAATGTTAAATGAAGGCAATGTCAAGTACCTATTTAACCAGGGTTAAGAGGTTTTAACAGGATTTCAACAAGGATTACTTGGGCTTAAATGGCTTTATTCCTTTTCAGAGGAGATAATATTGATGTAAACATCTAATAAAAAAGATTGTGAAACATAAACAGAAAATGTAGTTACCTCTAGACGTATTATTATTTTTGTTTTGATTTACTTGTTCGAATGTCATTACAGTGGATTAAAAATAATCAAACCATAAAAAATATCGAACCAAGTGGCATCTGCAAAACAAATGATATCAGAGCTTTTCTTAGAACTAACATCACTCTTTTGCTATTTTGTAATTAATTAAATTGCTCTCAAGTTTTCGTGAATGTATAAAGTCAGTTGCTCTCAGGTTCACACAGGTCTCCGAATTAGTATGAACTTTTGATTTTACATGACACCGAAGGTTCGAAGCATGTGTTTATTGAGTACGCATTTCTTTTTTTAGGTGAAGTTCCGTGCAGATCGCATATTGTTTTCAGAGAAACACATGATCAACGAAAAACGTACTCTGTTACTAATGTAGCTTCACCTTGGTTCTCTGGAAGAGGGAACGTGTCGAGTACTGCATATTAATATCTTGCGTAGGGGAAAACCTCTTTTCTAGGAGATATTGAAGTCAAAAATGATCCTTGATTTTGAATAAATGTAAAACGCATTGCGGCAGCATGCAGACAAAGGCAAGGCGGCTTGCGTGCCTATTGGCTGTCATGTTGCAACTGCAGCAGCCTATCGAGAGAGGCCCTTGGTGATGTCAGATCCTGTCGGGGCACTTTTAAAGAGCCAGGTCCATAGCAGTCCTCAAATTCGACATGCTGATAGCTTCCTGTCCTTCCTCATCCAGTTTTCGGAGAAGGTCGGCTTGGAAGATCTGCAATATGGCCATCAAGGGCAATGGCGATACAAATGCTCGTCCCGCAGAAAGCTTTTCTCAGACGCATGTTCTCCACTCCGGATCCAGCGATGCGTGAGCTTCGCTGAAGACATAAAAAATAAGATTATATCAGCCCATCAAACTATATATTAATAACAATAGCAACAAATGTAAACCGAGAGAGAAACAGGAAATTATGATTAACAAACTAATAGTCTTTTTAACGAAAAATGACACAGTCCAAAAGTGTTGAAATACTTTTGGCATAAATTTGAAAAAATATCCCCTGGTTTTACAGACAAGGCTTAAACCTGAATAAAATGCATGTTTGAGTTGTAGTAACTGAAAGCAACTTGCACTTATATACACTATCTATGATACAGCGCTTTTGTTTTGTCTCAAGATGCCCACTTGTAATGTTTATTTCAAAGGCACATTTATAAATGCTAGCTAAAGATATTTTGATATTTAAAGCCAAGAAATTCATACATTTTTATGCTTGGCTTAAATGTTTTGGGGGGGCACTGTATGCTTAATATTGTTTGCATGAATAATTCATGAATGTGTCCATGCAGTAAATGTTGACTGATTCCTCTCTCCATTATCCTCTCCTGTGCCACCTTTCCCATAACCCACCTATTCTCTGTCTCTCTCTCAGCTGCCAATAGTGGCATCCTCCATGATCTCTCTTTACTTCTTGGAGCTGACAGACGTATTGCAGCCAGCCAAAGTTGGGTTCCGTTGCCATGACCGCACACTGAGCATGCCCTATGTGGAAACGGGAGACGAGCTCATCCCTTTGCTCATGCTGCTCAGCCTGGCCTTTGCTGGCCCTGCAGCGTCTGTGAGTGTTCATACTCTATTCATAAACAGCCTAACCTATTTATCCCAGTGTAGCTTCTGTGAAAATGATAGAAAATCCTGTTACTCTATTCATTGATGCAATGTGGACGGTAACAGTGAATTGCATGAGTTTTTTGCATCTTGTGTAAAGCATAATTAAGTACTTGACAGATTGGATTTCTTATGATGCTTCAGGCAGCTCTCAATCTTCTGTGCATTTTTGACTTAGATCATGCTGGGCGAAGCTTTGATGTACTGCATGCAGTCCAAACTGAAGATTCGCTCTGGTTCAGAAGGGAGTATCAATGCAGGAGGCTGCAACTTCAACTCCTTCTTACGCAGAACTGTGCGATTTGTGGGTATGTTAAGAAAGACCTAAAGTCTTGAAAATGTCAAACTACAATAAAACAATGTGTAGTTATGATAAATGTTCATTGCTGCATATTAAATATGAAACAAATGTAATGATTATGTTTTTCTGTAGGGAGAACTTACTAGCTTAGGCAATATACTGGACATGTAGACTTAAATACAACATATCTGAATAAGAATAATGAAATAAAAAATAATATAATAAAAATAATGATTTAAAAGTTTGGGGTCTGTAATATTTTTAATGTTTGTAAAATAAATAAAAAAATACGTTTTGAAAAAAATTATACAAAACCTGCATTTATTTGATAAATGAATACAGTAAAAAACAGTTATATTGTGAAACAGTTTTACAATTTTTACTAATTTTTTTCTATTTTAATATGTTTTAACTAATTTATGGCAAAGCTGAATTTTCAGCATCATTAGTCTTCAGTGTCACATGATCCTTCAGATCTGATATATGATTTGGTGCTCAAAAAACATTTCTTATTATCAATGTTAAAAACAATTGTTTTGCCTAATATTTTTGTGGAAACTCATTTTTGTGGAGTCTTTGACAAATAGATGTATTTCTGAAGTTCACATGTACCTGAAATCATATATAAATTATGCTTAAATACAATATATCAACATTATGTAAAGTGTCCTGGGGTTCTTGAAAGGCGCTTTATAAATAAAACATATTATTATTATTATTATTAGAGTGAGGTGATGATGGCAAACTAGGTCTCATATTCTTAATTTTGATACTTGGGACCTACTCTGACTTCTAACATTTATTATTCATACACGACTCGACCGCATTCAGTCATTTTTACAGGTTTGTCTATTTTGGTAGAAGCATATGGTTCGAGTGTTGGTCATGTAGAACTCACACAGACAAACAAAAACAAGCCTGGCTCTGTTCAGACGGCTTCCACACTGACAAGTTTCTCGTCCCCTCACAGGTGTTCATGTGTTTGGGCTGTGCGCCACTGCATTGGTGACTGACGTTATCCAGCTGGCAACTGGCTATCATACTCCCTTCTTCTTAACTGTGTGCAAACCCAACTACACACTGCCGGGTGTGGCCTGTGATAAAAACCCCTACATAACCCAGGACATCTGCTCAGGCCGGGACCAGTATGCCATCCTGTCAGCAAGGTGAATACACATAAACAACACACGCTTAGAAGAAAAGGTTCTATATAGAACCTTAAAAAGTTCTATCAGCGCTACGTATTTGGAACCCCTGAAAGGTTCTATACAGAACCCTTTTTAAAGGGATAGTTCGGCCAAAAATGCATATTTAACACATGCATTACTCACCCTCAAGCCGTTCGAGATGCATATGTCAATCTTGTTTCAGACGAACACATTTTCAGTTTTTTTAGACATTGTCTTCGACCCTTCAGTGGATATAATGTGAAGAAATGGGGTCCAGCTCCTTCAAGTCCCAAAAATATGCTACGCTAGTTTTCTCGCTGACGTCCGTAGGAAATGTCGCAACGTCACGACGGTTCCTACGCTACTTCCATCACCCATGAACATGCCTCGATCGTTGCTGGAAGTCAGATATTTTCATATATAAAGTTTTAAATATGTATATTTTTAACGACAGTAACGCATGGATTACCCTCAGAAGGCCTTCGTTTTATCCCACTGGAGCCGGATGGATTACTTTTGTGAATGATGTATAGATATTTTGGGGACTTGAAGGAGCTGGACCCCATTTCTTCACATTATATCCACTGAAGGGTCTAAGACATTTTCTAAAATAACTGAAAATGTGTTCGTCTGAAAGATTGACATATGGCATTCTCGAACGGCTTGAGGGTGAGTAATGCATGTGTTAGATATATTTTTTGGCCGAACTTTCCCTTGAAGGGTTCAATAATAAATAAATAGGTTCTAGCATGTGAGTGCATGTGAATGATCACAAAATTCATGATATGGGATATAGAAAATGTATATATGAAGAGTTCAGATGCAAAAGCCTCTAAATGCCATTTGAAATTTTCTTCTAAAATGACCATTTTTATCAAGCTTGTATATTTAAGTTCAGTAATTTCACTTTAATGACAATTAATAGGTAATCTTCATTGCCATTTAAGTGAAATTACTTTAGAAGAAAGAAAATTTAGAAGAAAATTTCAAATGGCACTTTTGAGGGTTTTGCATCTGAACTCTTCATATTTATATAATTTTATGTAGTTAATCAATCTCACATGAAGAGTGTCATTTCAGTTTCTCTCCTCCAAAAATCAGCATGATTAAAATGTGATATTAAGTTACTACAACAGTTTAATAAACAATAATTTAATTACAACTACAAAAATATTGCAGAATAATGTAATATATGAATGAATAATACCCTATAAAGAACCTTTGTGCCGAAATTTCTTGTTCTTCGGCAAGGTTCTTTCTTGTCATTATAGAACCTTTTTTAGCATAAAACGTTCTTTGGAGTTGAGTAAAGAACCCTATGCTTCATATATAGAACCCCAATGAACCTTTTTTTCTAAGAGTGACCATGCTTTCACATGACTGGGTAAATTCATATTGTTGCTGCATTTAGGCTATCACATGATCTTCATATAACTGCTAAAAAACACACATTGCATTTAAATAAACAGCACTATCTATAGAGCTGGTAAGTCCTGCCCATTCGTAAAACTCCAAGTGGACCTCTAGGTTGAAAAAGCGTCAATGCAAGTGAATGAGAAAATCTAATTATTTTCTGATCCCGTTTGAATTGTGCCATGAATGTAACATATGTTGTCTTTTTATGTAATTTCTTATGTAACGAGTTTGACAGTATATTGTATGATTCTTTGGCTAGCAGTTGTGGAATAGACATAACGAGAAAGACTACACGTCGCATATGTGATGTCGCCGCATAACACATTTTCCCTCCACAAATCACAGTTTTCACCACGCTCAACTAGTTTGTCCTCTCCCTGAAAGTGGTGAAGTGCACCAAAGACACAGGCATGTTTAGCGGGATCCGTGTGCTAGTAGGGGTGATGTAAATCAAACATGTCGAAAGTGTTGTAGTCCACAAAGTACTCTCACACAAAGTCTAACCGTATGAAAATTCTACCCGCTGAAATTGTAGCATTCTTTACACGAAAATTATAAAAAAATTCACAGACAACATATGTTCACATTCAGTGCAAAATGCAAACGGGATTAGAAAATATTTATTTTTCTCTCATTCACTTGCATTAATGATTTTTTAACCTAGAGCAGGGTTAGCTGAAGGGGCGGGACTTACCAGGTCTATATGCACTATTCGTCCCCTAGTGCTCTGGATTCAATGTGTGGGCTAAACAAGATTAAAAATATTGGTATTCTTTGTTTATCTCAATTGTTTAGTTTCTATCCCATTGCAATGTTTTCCAACAAGGATTACGAATGGATTTGTCCTCAAATCCTTGTCAGGCAGCACATAGAACAAAGCTATTGAACAGAAATGACACTGTGTTTTGCTCACTGAAGTGTTGTATATTCTTTCTGCATCTCTTTCTTTGCTCATTTACATTTCTTCCTCACATGCTAAAACTCTTGGCTGTGCCTTTTTTTTGATTATTCATGTGATGCACAACTGAATTCATGTTTTCCTTTTTTTTGTCTGTCTAATCAGGAAAACATTCCCCTCCCAGCACGCCACTCTGTCTGGGTTTGCAGCTGTCTACATCTCCGTAAGCATTTCTCTGTACTTCTCTTAGGGCACTTTGATTTAAAAATTATCTGATGCAAAATACTTGTTACTTGGAACCCCATGCCTCTGTGATTATTGAGCTGTCACTGTTATTAGAAGGATCCGGCATCAGCATTTAAGCACCGTGAGTACCGTGTCAACTGCTGAGTGACCCTCTACTGATTGAGTGTAGAGTATATAGGCCACAGTCAGCTTGGTGTCTCCCAGCTGTAGAGCTAGATGCTCATTAGTCTTCTTTTGTTAGCTATGCCTCGTTGAACTCAATGTGGGATTCCAACTGTTAATGAAGTCATTCTCTCTGGACTGTGAAGACAAACATTCAAGCTGCTATAACTACATTTGGAGTATTTTAGTTAATTCTAATTGGAAATTAGTGTTATCCTGTAGAATATAATTGGCTGATCATACTTTAAAAGCATGAAAACTGGTTGCTGTAAAAAAATCTCAAGTAGAGTGGACTAGGACTCTTTTCCCATGCAAGTACAAGCGTCTTCTTAAATAGCAAACAAACTATTTAAGTAAAATTAAGTTGCTGCAAGTAGATTTAACTTGTAAGTTCCATGATTAAAGGATCACTATTTTTACTTAATTATATAAGAATTAGCTCTAAATTATATAAAAAATATAATGTTATAACATTACTTTAGGGTGTACAAAGTAGCGTTAACTTCGAAGAATAGCGAATAAACCAACTTTAATGTTAATTTGAGAAAGCTGTTTGGGGTCATTTCATATTTTTGGTTTTAGTAGAGCAGTTGTTATTGTTGTGACACTCGTGTTTCTCTACTCAGATGTACTTCAATGCCGCCATATCAGAGAGCACCAAGCTATTGAAGCCTGTGTTGGTGTTTGCATTTGCCATTGCAGCAGCCCTGGCAAGTCTGACCCAGATCACCCAGTATCGAAGCCACCCGATTGACGTCTACGTGGGTTTTGTGATTGGGGCTGGCATCGCTGTTTATCTCAGTGAGTCTTTAATTGTTTTGTAGTTTGCTTCTTTGAACAATTTTTGCTTTGACAGCTTCAATTTTAGGTTAGTAGAGGATATCAAAACGTATTTATCTTCCTTCTTTCACTCTTGTCTAATCTTTTGACTGCAAGCTCTATATTTAGGATTTCTATTCTATCAGAGGAAGACAAATCCTTCAGGATTCATCAGGGACAATTTCACAGCTCCTTTTCACTCTCTCCATGTCATCTCTTTACTTTGTCTCTTTCTACTTATATGCTTTTGTGTTATAATCTCCATAACCAGTGAAAGTGGCTCGAAACTATTTCAGAAAGTATAATTTACATTAAATAGATAATAGGTAAAAGACAAAAATTCAATAGCCAAAAAATTACTTCAATGATTACTTCAATGTAAAAAGTAATTTAATGCTTTGGAGTACAGGAGAATATTGCAGAATGGCTTACTTCCCAGAGGAATTTGGTATTTTCCAATAAGAAAATGCTCCTGAAAATTGTGCATCATGCCTGACACCTATGCCAACATGAACCATTTACAGTTGGTTTTATGACTGCAAGTCAAATGCTATTGAATTAAAGAAACGTGTACCAATTTCATATGTAACTTTAGAGGTGGTGCCTAAATGTCAGAATATTGAATAGTGTCAAGCCAACTTTATGCTAATATTTCACTGGGAATCGCTCAGTGTGAAACTTTGCATGCTATGTTAATAATCTGAGTCCACTTGCCTGTTCCTATATCTACTGTAGTATAGCCTACACCCCCAATAAGTTGTGAGTTTGGTCTTTTATATCACTGTATAAGTCCATTAACCGTTAAGACTCTTGACTGCAGGGGAATCCTGGAGAATGAGGTATTGAGGAATCCCCAGTTCTGCAGCATAGCACCGAAAAATAAAGTTAAGAAAACAAAACAACCGAGAGAAACATATGTCTACTACCTCAGATTTAACGTTTTATCTGTACATCAGCATCTGGGAATAAATAATCTCATTTCACGGTAGAGAAAGCTGCTTACATGTGCAAAACCTACTGTGAAGACTTAAATGTAAACATAGCTTTTGTGTCTTCATCAGACTTTTCCACATACTGGCCCTCACACTGATAATCATCACAAATGACTGCTTGCTCCATTTCAGTAAATCTGTTTTTTTTTTTTAATGAATGAATGAGTCTCTCCCCCATCAACACTCGCTTGTGCCCCCTGCTGGTGAGATCGACTAACAGCTATGGAGATTATCAATCGGCAATCTACTGAAATTCCTGCTGTTCCCGGATGTTAAATGTTGAATTTTCTATCAAATTTGAACCACTGAATTTGTGGAAATGAATTTGTAAAGCGAAAAAAAAATTGTTCGAATATTAGTGGTTTAGCCTGGGGAAACCCAGACAACTTTCTGCAAATTTAGATTTGCTCTCAAAGTTAGTCTCAAGAGCTAATTCAAGCCCATTTCCAATCCGTCGAAATCGCGGCACCAATCAGAAACGTTGGGGCGGACTTTACACAATGATGACAGCGCTGGATTTTGAAGCAGATTTTGTAGCCTACATTACAAAGATGGATGCCGCCGTCAAACATCACTCATTCGAATCAGCTATCACGTCTGTTTTAAGCGATTTGAACGTTTCCTTTTTGTTAAAAACCGAGCAAAGAACAACACTCAGAGATGTTTTTCAGTAGCCTCTATGCACGATCGCTTCCGGGTTTGTCTCAGCACGCCCAGTTACATCCGGTGCTGCATCAGTCTATGGTCAGAAGCCGGTTTTGCGTTAGGTGGAGATAGTGTCAAATTACACTTGCTGTTTATAAAAACGTCCTGCGGTTAACGTGAATGATGTTAACAACACTGTGAGGCAGTTAGCTGTCACACAAGAGTGAAAAAGAGAAGTTATTTAAATTATATATTTCAAGCTACATCAACAACTTTGAGGGTTAGTATTCTCTCATATCGTACGAAAATTCAACTAGCGAATCAGCGTTTCTAAAATCGTTGTCTCCGTTTCTGAGAAAACAGATTTTATTAAAGTTTTGCCTCTATACATTGGCCTGCAGAACGCGCTTCCGGAAGTAGAAGATGCTGACTGAGATTCTTTCAGACACACGTCAGCAGGGTTCGTGCATAGAGGCTGTTACAACTGAGAATGGTCTGGTTTTAACCAGGCTATTAGTGGTTGTGTTTTTAAACAGAATTAATATTTTGGAAGTGAAATCTGTAAGGTGAATGGATTAGTCCAAGTCCATCAGGCTCATGTTTTTGCCTGGCCAGAGTCCAGATTTGGAATCTATAGTGAATAATTGGTCTCACATTAAACTCAAACAAACTGGGAGACATTTATCACATTCAATTTGGCTAAAAGTAAATTAAAAGTTTAAATAAACTAAGACTAAAAATCTCTAAAAAGACTGAAAAACCAAACTAGTTACAATGAAACTGAAATAAAATCTGAAACAACAAAAAAAAATCTAAACCATGGACAACCCTGCTTTATAAAGGCAAAATATAACTGCACACTTAGGCTCAATCCCAATTCACCCCTTGGCCCTACCACTTGTTTTCAAGTGTAACCCTTGGCCCTAAAACGGAGTTATAAGGGCCAAGGGTTGAAATATACCCCTACGAAATGGAACCCTTCATGAACCCGATACGTCATCAGTCGTCGGCGAAGGCTCTGCCGTTACAGAGTTTTTACAGGATTTCTCCATGACAACAACTGACAATCAGCGCAGCTGCTCTTAACTTTGAATAAACATGATGATTATAACATCCCTTCCTCGAAATGTATGTCTTTTCTGATCGGAAAGGTAATTTATTATACCATTTCTTAATTTAAACGACTATAGTGTTATTATAAGAGTAAATAAAGTGCGTGGTGGAATCATCTGGCGCTAAATTTAAATGTTTAACCGTTTGCGATCCATCTCGCCGGTGATTACCGATGCATTCCGTGAACTTTCTCATAGCCCTCAGTTTGGAGTGTGCCTCTGAAAAATCTCTGTTTTGAGGGCTATGTAGCCTACCCCTTCGCCCTACCCCTCGATCTCAACAAGAATCGGGACACCCTACCCCTAGACGTGAACGCACAAAACGGAGGGGTAGGGCTAAGGGGTAGGGCCAAGGGGTGAATTGGGATTGAGCCTTACTTCAGCAGTTTAATTTTTTCAGGCGTTTCAGCAACAAGTCTTTGTCAATCCTGCTCTAACACAAGTAATCTTGAACACTCTGATTATGTAACTATGACTCTCATTAACCTTACAATAACAAGTGTGTCTAATATTCCAGGCACTATATGCAGTTGGAAACTTTAGGTCACATGAAGAATCCTACCCTAGGCCATTGAAGCAACCCATCCTCCACAAAAAGATCCTCTAAGAGAACTGACACAGCGTGGTCATGACTCCGTGTATCAAAAGGCCCATGCCTCTGAGAGCAACGATGAGCTATCAGCCCCGCCTCATGTTACTGGCCTGAACCGTAAGGTACGTCGAGAGAAAGCCTCAATGGGCAGCCTGAAGAGAGCTAGCGCAGATGTCGAGCTCTTGGCTCCTCGCAGCCCGATGGGGAAGGAGACCATGGTGACCTTCAGTAACACACTTCCCCGTGCTAACACCAACGCTATGGAGGAGCCTGCTCAGCGGCACATGACCTTCCACGTACCGATGGACTCTCAGCGTTCTAAACAGTTGGTATCCGAATGGAAGCAGAAATCAATGGAGATGCGCAGTCTCAGCCTTAGGGATGAGGAGGAGGAGGGAGCAACTGCAGAGGGAGTTGATGGAGTTGAGCAGGAAGCTTCAGAGGAGCTAGGCATGCTGACCTCCCTTTATCCTACTGTGCAAGCCAACAGGGGAGCAACGACAGCAGCAGGTGGTTCCAGGGTGATCATACCTCAGAGACCCGGTGCACCGCAGTTGGTTCATATCCCAGAAGAAGCCACCAGACCACCACCAGTGTCTCCTGAAAAGCGTCACCACAAGGGCTAAATGGCTTTCCATGACAGAGAAAGGAGGTCCAGTACCAGCTGCCACGCCAGAACCCCCACGGCTGCCCAACCAGCCAAGGGTTATGCAAGTCATTGCCATGTCTAAGCAACACGGTCCAGTTTCCATCACCACACCAAAGTCCTCTGAGACTGCCTCGTCCTGTGCCACCTCCAGCACTGGTTCAGAGTCTCCGTACTACCGCATACCATCGGAACCAGACAGAAGCAGCATAGTCACGGTTGACGCTCATGCTCCTCATCACCCAGTGGTCCGTCTGTCTTCAGGCAACGGGAACACATGGGACTGGAGAAGCACCTCCAATGGTAGCACCGAGGTCCATGAGACTAGTCGGACTCTGCCCAGGCAGGAATGTGTGCGTGATTATCGTCCCATGAAAACAGACTCCCTCTGTTCCTCTACCAGCGAGCCTGACCCAGGGATCCTGCCTCCGCCACCTCATCCTGACCTGCTCTTGGACAGCAGTTTCAGCCGAGATTCCTCACTTCACCGTAACTCCTCAATCTCAGCTAAAGACTGGGAGCCCGGACAGCCTCACCCAGAACCGGACCACTTCTTTAAGAACTTGCAAACAAACAGACAATTTAAAAGACTGAAGAGGGTTTTTTTGGAGGACTCCAATGTGAATAATTGTGTTTTCAGTGGATAGTGAGAGAATACAGCCTTCTTGGTTATCTCACATTGAGCATCTGGGGTGGATTAGTGCAGTGGAGCACCAAGAGGATCACACAGACTTGAGGAGGCTGTTCAGTGTTCATGCACAAACTGTGAGGACCCACAAACCTCAGAAAAATCTGTAATTAATACATGTATTAAGGGTTTATGGTCTTTTACATCTTTACAATTTTACTGTCCATAAAATGTTTCATATTTCAAGATCCAGCTATATGCCAAGACCAAACAACTAACCATATTTACATTTTTATTTGAGGTTTCATACACAATGATTTAAACCATATTGTACAAGAGGAAATCGTGTGACAGTTCTCTAATGACTAACTGAGGACAGATTTACTGTGGGGAAAATGGCTTTGCTGTGTATGGAATCCGTTTTAAGTAGGCCTAGTCGCTTTCTCCTTTTTATACAAAAATATGAAGTAGCCTACTGTTCCTTGTTTGTTTGTGCGTGTTGCATGTGTGTTTATTTATGTGTCTTCTAGACCTTGGATGGACTGTTACATATCAGCAGGGATGGCCTCTTTCATTTTGCTGCCCACTGGTAAGGTTTTTGTTACAAACTTTGAAAATTTGAAAAATAAAATTGTAATAATACTATGTGCTTTTAGTCAGTGAATCTAGTGAATTCTGATAATTGTTTTGTGTCAAAATCAACTGTATGAAAAACAAGTGATTGTGTTGCTTTTTCCTACACTTTCATAAATTTATATTCAAACAGTTTTGATGGATTATCATTTCACAGTAATTCAGAATATAAACATCCCATGCACATATGCCTTCCGCTGAACAATATCTGCAGTAATACATTTTATATAATAGTTAAACAATGTTCAATCATTTATTTATTTTTAGGGAAACACATACCGTAATTAACGTGTGAGTATATGAGTCCATAAAAAAATGTGCCAATATTTCTTTAAAAATTTGGTCTGAGAATTAAAATACATTTTATGAGTAATTTTCATAGACATCATGATTTTATACTGTACAAATTGTATATTCTATCCCCTAAATCCAACCCTTTACCTCTGAACACAGCTTTTATGGAAAACTTTCCACATTTTTTACATTTTTTACAAAGTTTTTAAAAAATGCTATCTTTAATGAAGTCACCAAAAAGATGACTAGACATAATAAACATGATTGTATTCTTTAACAGATAATAAATTAGAGCCTTAGAAGAAACAAATATCTTCAAAGAGGCCTCTATTTAAAGAAACGACTGTCATTATTGGAGAGAATATGCTGTGAGTCATGTGACATGTCTGTTTTAAAGACATTGATCAAATCATATACTCATTTCAGAATAGTACATTAAACATTCAGTGCCTTGGGCCAAGTCAGACTGTGACTCAATATTGCAGGCAGCTATGCAAGAAGAGTGAATGTTCCCTTATGGGTCATAAAAGATCTGCAGCCCAGGCTGGCATGACTGTTCCAACAGCACACCTGACCTCCTTTTGGAGATGTATATACAAGGATGGAAGATTAGCAGTAAGATGACTTTAACAGTGTTATGTTTTCCTAAATCAAGTGATTTAGGAAAACACACTTGTTCTATCAATCAAGACCACAACTGTCATGCTGGACAGAATGTTTTGGGGCTCTTGACTAGAGATCAATGGTATTGTAGAATTAGGTAGTAGTGCTTCATTGCGATTTTCACGTTTTTTATTTTAAAAAGTGTGTAATGTTGCTGTTGGTGCATGAATAGTATCTGCAAAGTTGCAGCGCTGAAAGTTCAGTGTAGCAAAGATATCTTCTTTTTAAAATCAGGAAGTTTAATGCCTACAAAAACGACTCCGATTGGGACTACAACGAGATACTTCCCGGGTTTTGAACGTACCTAACCCATACATTTGAATCAACCCTCCCTCTACTCCGGAATATGCAAAAAGAGGGCATGGCCATATTTCTGCGGCTCATTGAAAGTGTGTTATGTTTACCCAGCTGTCAGGTCTTCTGTATTCGGGCTTCCCACGGACGTTATAGTTCATCAACAATGGATACAATTTATGTTTGATTATGTTCGTGAAAATTTCAATCGTAATTTAGCTCTCTGTGCTGCGCATTTTACAAAAGACAGCTTCCAGAATCTCCACAAATTTAATGCCGGATTCAACAAGAAACTGTTACTAAAACATGAAGCAGTTCCAACTTTAAAACCAGAGGAAGCAGTTGTTGGGCCACAACCTGTAAGTAAGCCTTAATCATTTAAATGTATTTGCATGTATAATTTCAGACGTAGTAGCCTAATATTTTAGTTTTATCAAATGCCAGCGCTGGCTTTATAGCCACTTAGTTATGCTATTTCGTGTCTACGACAAACGCGTACAAACATTTTGGACCTGAATTTGTATGTATAATTTTGTAAATGTATTTTTCATGTATATACTTTATGAGATATTTTTTCAATTTGGTCAAGAACGTAAACCAATGCCAACATTGTTTGTGTATTTAGTAGCCAGATAGTTCGATGCTATTTTGTGTAAGACAAACGTGTATAAAGTTTTTTTGTAAATTATAGGCTATGTAATTGCAGCAAACTTCAGCTGCTGTTTAGTGTACAGGATGGTTTTAACACAGTTGCCACATAATAAAAAATAAATAAAATGATACACTGAGTAAACTAAGTTTTGTGAATAGATCTACGGTTGTTCATTATATCGATAAAAAAAAACATTTATTCAGTTATATTAAATGTTTAATCAGGGGAAAACTCTCAAAAGCTAAAAAAAAAAAACTCTCAAAAGCTAAAAAAAAAACCTCTCAAAAGCTATCTCAAAAGCTAAAAAAGCAGCAGTAGCATTTTCAAGGAGCAACATATCCAAATTCTTATACTAATAGTAGCTAGAATATATAGAATAATACTTTTTTTATGTACCATTCAGAAAAGTTTTGTAAGAGGAAGAGCCATGTGTGGGGAGGTTCTGACCGGAGCACATGAAACATTCGCCCGTAAAGGTAAACATTTTAGCCAATTACAACACACCAGCCCAACTAACCAATCTGAGCCCACTGCCTGTTTCTGTTCTGTTTCTTTTAAAGGTGAAAGGAACCTGGACTTATTAATCGACATGATTAGTCCACAAATGGAGAAGCCGGCACAAATGACTTGAGCACAGATGAAAAGGTAACAATACTGTCCCTCATTTTGCTTCAATAACAAAGGCCAATAACAAAATTAGTGTTCACTAGTGAATGTGAGAAAGCATTTGAGTAGCTTAGCATTAGCTTCTCAAATGCTTCCTCACATTTATATATCCTCTAATCAGTTTCCTAATTATCAAGAGAGCATTATGTGAATACTTCATATGAGAAGGTAATGAGAAACCTCACAATGCTTTCACTTGCACTAGCTGTTCAGAACAAATGAATAAAATTGTTGGAGTGACAAGTAACTTGCTACACAACACAAAAACTGAAATTACAGTGATTTACAACTTGATTTGGCCTCCTCTCGTTTTTACATGTGTGCCTTGCATCTTACAGTCACAGTGCAGGCAATTTGAATTGTGATTTGAGCATGAGTGAAATTATTTGAATTTGCTTGCTGATGCATGAATATTTTAAATAGTTACATCGCTGTGAGCATGTCCTGCAGGCTGATGCTCTGACACATTAACACTGTTCTTACAACAGATAATTGGGAAGACTACATGCCTGCTTGTTTATCAGATAGAGATAGTAAGTGAGGTAAAGTCAGCATGAATTGTTCGTTTATGGCCTATCACTTGCATTACTTCAACTGCTTAAAGACTCACATGCAGTGCTTCTTTCATTTCAATCAATCCATTTGTAAAGAGTGAGATACCGGTATATGTGGCCCAGACACATCTCACTGGAACAGGCCAGCAGGGGTTGCTATAAAATCTAAAATCATATGTTTTATTTTTATTTTTTTGTTTATTCAAAATGTCATTACGTGAGTCATATAGCTGTCTGTAAGAGAAAACTAAGTTTTATGCTGACAAAAGATTTGCTTGTCAAAGTAAATTTGCCCACATTAAAAAATAAAATTCGAATTAATTAAAAAATATAATTTTTTTCTTCATTTTAGAGGAACAAAATCACAAAATATAACTTGGTGTATTGATTTTTCTCTAGCTTTTACTTTCTCTTTCTTCGCAGTAAAGAAAATGGCTTATAACACAATTTTCCCAATTAATGCTTTGGATTGTTAAATAATAATTAATAGATTATTTACACATAATCCTAAAATAGGCAATTAACATAAATGCCTCTTACACCTCTTCTTGTAGCATAAATTGAAAAAAATGAACAAATATTTTAACCAAATGTGCTTCATGCTGTAAAATCGAAATTAACTGATTTTACTCAAGTCAAAAATATTATGTAACATTATTTAATCAACCAAAATACATTAGGTTACTCCAACAAAACTAAATGTAAGGGTTATATCAGGGAGCATCACAAAACAGCAGCTTTACTCTAAATTCCCATAAAAGTAATACATCGTTGCACAATTATCAACCCTGAACATATCCTTCAGCAGAAAACCAATCTCTCACATCTTAAAAAACCTTGAGCATTAGATTTAACTTAATTTATTCCATAATAAGTACTGAGTAAGCCTATACAGCGCTTGTTTGATCTTTAAGCGTGATAGCCCCATGGAAAACCCCTGCTGCTATAGTACTAACAGGCTTGAGATTGAGTCTTCAGTTTCTTTTTCTTTTACCTCTACCCCTCTACTCTAAGAAGGGAGACTAAACGAATTGGACTTGTATAGTGGAGCTTGAGCGTTGACCTTCAAATGTCAGAAACCGATTAGTTCATATTGATGTTATGAGAGGGATATCTTTATTTTCTCTGCATTTATGCCTGCTCATAAACACAAATATGCATTCAGAACTAGTCAAATGTGGGTTGCAACAGCTTACGCTGAAGCCTTTGGTCATAGTGTCCCAGAAGAACATTGTTCATGCTGTTCATTCACATTTAGTTATTTCTTCTAATTAATAACATTTCATAAGCCGCAGCCAGAGAAATTGTGCATTAAAAAAAAACAAAAAAAAAACTTGGTTTGGTCTACAAGTGCAGACTCTGTCCTCAAAGGTAATTCATTTTATTTTTAGAGGATGCAACACATTGGAATCTCCCTGATGCAAGTCAAAGAAAATTGTCTTACCTTTGCCATAAAAGATTACATTTATGAGAATGCTATTGTTATTGCATCATCACTGTGAACTCCCAGTTTCAGTTCCTTACATTTTATTCTCACTGCAGATTACAACATTTATTTACTCAGAAATTATCTTATGATTCAAAAGTATAGGCCATAAGTGAACTGATGCACTCTTGGGTTTGAGTTGAAAAACATGGATTTCATTTATGGAGCCTTTACGCCCTCTACAGGAGATTAAGTTATTATTGGTAGGGTATAAAAATGATTTTAAGGTAATCTATGATTCAAGATTGTATTAAAGGGATATAAAGAGAGGGAGTGATATGTCACTGTTTATTTCCAATAAGAAATAAGAAGACACAATAAACACTATAGGGCCTACTATATTCAAATATAGGCTAAAATGTTTAAATGTTGGACTATACAACATTTGAATAGTCTTCATCGATTGTGTGCTGATTTTATCGTAAACACACAAACCTAACAGGCATAATAATAATAAAATGTTGTAAAGAGTAATATACGCTACACTAAATTTGTTGTTGACTCAAATCAAACCACGTCAAAACAAATATGAAAAATATTACAAAAATTACAACATCCACTCCAGTAACAATCAATTTACTTATCTACTCCGAAAGTAAAATGGGATTTGAAATCGCTGAGGTTTCTGACGTCACAAACTACCTTGTAACCAATCATATCAACGTGTGCTATCATCGGTGGGTGTTTCTCAAACAGGAGGCTGCCTCCTACACCCTGTGAACGAAAGGGTAGGCTACTGAAATGGATCGCAAGCAGCCTATCCTACCCCGGCCATAAATTATTGCACTGGCGACGATAGCATTTATTTAAAAATAAATAAATGTTCGGTGATAGCGGCAAATTCACATTTAACTGTATGGGCAAACATATCAGTCCCATATAGGCTGCCTACATGGGCCTCAGGTAGTTCCCACATATAGGTAATCTCTATATGGGTTATGAATGGGAAAACATATGGGGCCCACTTTAATAAACCGCCCCAAGAGCTGGTACCCACATAATCTCTATATGGGTTCTGAATGGGTAAATATATGGGGCCTACTTGGCCTAACCATATGGGTCATACATGGGCAAACACAATCAGTCATAGCCTGCCTACATGGGCTCAAGTTGTTTCGAACCTATATGTGTTCTTCAGCTGAACACAAATGATAAGATATTTCTCAAGAATCAGAAACCAGACGGCTTAACAGACCCCATTGAATTCCATAGTAGAATAAAAATACTATGCAAATCAGTGGCTAATGTCAACTGTCTGATTTCTGACATTCTTCAAAATTTCTTCATTTCTGTTCAGCTGAAGAAAGAAACAAATATAGGTTCAAAACAACTTGAGGGTGGGTAAAATTATGTCAGAATTTTCATTTTTGGGTGAACAATTCCTTTCACCCAAATCTGTTTACCAACTGGTTACTTCTTATATGTTTTGATTAAGGTAATTGTAAATAATAATGTATTTGTATTTATTTATTTACTTATTTATGTTATTATGAATTGATACTAGATATATATATATATATATATATATATATATGTGTGTGTGTGTGTGTGTGTGTGTGTGTGTGTATATATGTATGAGTGTGTATTTCCTTGAAGTAAAGTGTTACCAAATTGTTTAGAGTGCAGAGTTAATGAATAGAACCTAATTGTAAAGTTTCACTTTATTGAAATACTGAAATATAAACTCAATTTACAACCATATTAACAAATAAAAGGTGTAAAAAATAATTTAGGTAGGCCTAAGGAGAACAGGTTTTTGATCAGTTAAATGGTAGGCCTATATGTGAACAAATATTATATGTTATAGCCCATTGTATAACATATTTGAAAATGTAGCCTATTTAAATACAAGTAAAATTTATCTTCTATTTTTCTAACCTTTTTTTCTAGAATTAATAGATTTAAATACATGGAAAATTGAAAAAATCATTAGGCCTACTAATAAATTTCAATATATGTGACTTCCGTAAGGTGTCCAAACCCATCGTGGACGTTTAGTGCACTTTTTCAGTCCCACTACTGGAATGTGGGTAACACTTTACAATAAGGTTCATTTATTAAACATTAGTTCATGCATTAACTAACATGAACTAACCATTTGTTACTGTATTTGTTATTCTTTGTTAACGTTAGTTAATACAAATCTAGCTGTTCATTGTTTGTCCATGTTAGTTCACAGTGTATTAACTAATGTTAACAAGATTTTAATAAAGTGTTAGTAAATGTTGAAATTAACATTACCAAAGATTAACAAATGCTGAAGAAGTATTGTTCATTCTTTGTTAATGTTAACTAATGTAGTAATTAATGAACCTTATTGTATACCGGAATGTGTTCTAGACATAAGTTTGATGATTTGATGAGGGTAGGGCGATTTCGGACCAATATCTAATTAACGTGAATAGTATTACCAGTCTTCTCGACTAGATTTTTTTTTTCTTTTTTACCTTGTAGAATGTTTCAACTGGGTCCCTGTTGTAACGATAACGAGGGGGTCCTTAATTCTAGAACACTATTGTGAAACCATCAATCTAAGTTTCGAGTCTGTGTTTACATCGTTTATACGGCTCCTTAAGTGTCCGGAGGGAGGCGTACCCATGCATCTCTTCTCACTCTCACTAGGAGGAGGAGAAGCCAGACATTGCCCTAAACACTCTCTCTGAATAAGTGTTGCGCGGGAAACAAAGGCTTGGCTGCTGTGGAGTCAACAGTCGCGCGCTCCATCCTGAAGCCATGTGAGAGATCTGCTGCTGCTGCTGCAAAGGGACGCCACAACACATTCATCGTCGGGTTGAGCGCCGCCGCTCCCGGAAAACAGACCACACGTCCTCGCTAGGCGCCGTATTTGCAACACGAGAGAATAACCGAATTAATGCCCATCATTAGATAGTAGCACCTCAGTCATATTGATCGCCCGTGTCGTTTACGCCTCCGAGCGGGGGTTTGTTTTTTTCTAAGCGGGCGCGAGAGAAACATTCGCTATCGAAAGGGAACGGATCTGGCCATTGAGTAAGTAGCCTATTAATTTTAGAACAACAATTGTTATTTTCCTGCGGGTTTTATTGTCTTTCGTTTCCTGACATCTCTGTTGATATAGTAGTCTTGGTTTTGCAATGGCGCTTTAAATCGTTTAAATGTCTTGATCAGGCTTGAACCGCGATAAAAAACAGGATTGAGATTTAAAGGAGGCTACCAATGCGAAATAAGTGACATTTACCTCTTTGAATGGAGTACATATGGGTTAATAAGATATATAAAGGTTGCGTCTTTCATCATATGTTAACAAGAATTGTAGCACAAGCCTTTCTGTAATGGCCCTATAACACGCTGGTGCGTTTTGCAGCGCATCCCCTTGTTGAAGCAGTATGTGCTCGGGTGTGGGAGAGAGAACCACATAATATACTGATGAAACTGTGGGATTATCCAATATGGCCGTGCAGATCTGGATAGCACCATACGATGTTAAATATTTGGTGTGCAATTGGATTTTGGACATTTTAATTTAGAAATCTGAAAATAATTTCCCCGCGCGCGCAATCAAAGCTTTGACTTCTGATGCTCTCCCCCACTGTCAAATCTTCACACCCACCGCGTCCATTCCTCAGCTGGAAACACTTTATTTTCGCCAAGAGCAAGATGAGAACCATTAGGTGTTTTGTATTATACACATTACGCAAAACAGTTTGTTGTTTATCTTTAGTAATTGTGAAATGTATTGGGTTTTTTTGGAGAATAACAAGACCCACATTAAGGGGTAATGGGAGAGTGATGTCAACCCTATTACATATCCAATGCCAACGCTTTGTGAGTCAAATATACGCTTCCATGAACATTTGAGGCACTAGGTCATTGAGGCCACCAAAGCATGTTCCCGGGGAAAGAAAAATCAATGACGTGCTTTTAAAATTGGTGCTCTATTCAGTGAATTGTGAAAAATAAATAATATTTAGGACATGGCAATAATGAATAACCACAAAAATCTGGAGGGCTCTCTTAATTTAATACTTCAGCTTTAGAATATGAAAATTGGAATTCTCAAGGAATCTTTATGTATAGTTTAAAGTACTTTAATTTATAATTAAAACAAAATATGTGGTTAAACACTTGCAGGGGCATTCACATATTTGTTTGAGCAAGGTGTGAGAGGTATTGCTTGAATTTGAATATTGTCTAAAGAACTTAAGTGCTTCAGCCCCTTGAAACATACACTTACTACATATTAAAGAATATTAAACCTGCCATGAAATGAAAATTCAGCCTATCTATTTTCTATCTAAATAAATGGTGCACATCTTATTGGAAACAATTCATCCATGCATGTTTCATTTTAAAAGTTTTTTTAACCATAATGTTAATTAAAAATGTCTTACCTTCCAGTGAAAACAACAGACCTTGTTCTGGTGACGTATGCTGGACTTCTCCAGTCATTTTAGTTCGATTAAACCCTGCCCCTGAAACCTTGTGTATATTTTACTAACATCATCGTTCATTCTGATTGCATTAATTCAGCATTGGATATAGTCTCTAATTTAGATTTAGAAAATACTGTAAAAATTAAGATTTCCCAATAAGTGTATCAGTGGCATAAGCGCATTCAAATATTTTACATTGACATCTAGTATTACGCAAGTGGCCAAAAGGACACATGGTATCTGTCACTTCATGGGTGTGGCCAACTGGCCATCCAACAGCAAGGAGTCCTGACAGCTGCGGTGATTTGCCACAGTTAAAACTGAACAGCTCTGGATCGTCTCTGATGTTTTAACCTCTCACCTATATCTCTTCCTTTCTCTTTTAGAACTCTGTAGCAGATAATTGTCCATAACAGACTCTCTTTATATACTCAAGCCCTTCCTGCTCACTCAAGCCATTATGAAAATATCTTAATAACTGCTACAAATGAGTGCACACTTAAAGCTGCAGTCCGCATTCTTTCCTCTTTGTCGCCATCTCTGTTCGGAATCTGCAATTGCAGTCATTCGCGGAATTTCTACTTTATAATGATATGATGTTTGTCAATTTAAAAGATAAATTTTAAAGTCAAGAAAGTCGCAGTTTGATGTAAAACTGTTGAGTTATAAGACGCAATTACAAAGACTATACAAACCCAAAAGATGCACATTTTCTCTCAATGAATGAAGGGGCGTAGAATTTAGTAGGGACCCTAGCAATATCCAGTGACACTGATATATCCTTAGCAATAATGTTGTTCAAAACTTTAAATATAGTTATATATTGATGTCCCTGTCCCCGCCAATTTTAAAATCAAACCTACGCTACTGAGCTAACGTCTGTAATTTTTCTATCCACATGTTTCCTACGCCCCATGAGGCCTTGCGTCAAAAGTGGGCGCGTCTTTCGGTTCGTAGTAAACAAAGTGCAGATTGACATACTTAACACTCGTTCATTCAACAGTTGACAGTCATTCAAGTTATAGCGATCCAAACTAGCTAACGATGTGGGAACACAACCTCAACGAAATTAAAAAGGGTGAAATAACAGTACCTTTACCCTCCGCAGTAGTTGGTTGGGAGTATTATAATAACATTATTAATAATCAATACTCATCAAGGCATGGTGACAGACAGTTGTGTGAGCTGACAAACAATTAAAATAAAAAATACACACTTAGTCATTGTGCTTTGTTTATTCAAAATTATAAATGAATGTGCTACTTGAATACATTAACTGGCACATTTGGTATTCTGTCAACTCAGGCTTTGATCCTGATTTTAGGTGTAACATCAGTAGAGAACATCCAATCACATGCTGATAGAGTTTATAGAATACACTAATGAACACAGTAAGCTAACTAATGTGCACAGGAAGATTCGTCGTCTTTTGGGAGGTGATGGAAACTACAGTCGTTGGCAGGATCACTCTGATTTCGTTTTCTGCTCATGTTCAAAACAATCACGTTTAAGCCACTGAATTAGTTTAGTCCGGTTATACGTACAACCGCGAACAGTACATGTTGTCCCTGAGCTCCGTAACGACATCTCTCATAAAGATTTGCGTCTTTAAATAGTAAAATAATTCTCCGAAAAACAGCTAGCCTCTTCGCTAACTAACACACAAAATACCATTGGAATGCTACTTGCCGCCGTTCCGGAAGTTTCACCGACTTAATTTTTTGCAGGAGCACCCCCGGAAACTTGTGGATAGTCTTACTTTATAATCATAACATTACGCTATCATGCCTGAGTGTTTTGTACCAGACTGCACACATACAAGCAACGGATCTTGCTTGTTGTTTCGCTTCCCGGGAATTGTAGTTCATTGAGCGATTTTCACATAAATCTAAATGTTACTCTTCTGTTTTATGACAAACTGCGACTTTCTTGACTTTCATAATTATCTTTTAAAATGACAAACATCATATGTGTAATTTAGGGCACAGTTCAAACAGAATAAAAAGATAAGTTGTCTCTCGCCATTGACTAGTGACTGCTACCATACATATTTTTTCCGAAATAAGGTCCCATGAGCCGGAAGCGGTGGGGAGGGACTTGTGTACAGATATGACGTAATGACACAAAAACATCTACCACGGAAATTCACCAGTACCACTGGAATTAAAAACATTATTACAACAAGCTTACCGTTTTGAATCAAGCTCTGTCAAGCAGATAGCATTGAACACTGGCTGGTTATGTATTTTCTCAAATATCTATTTTGGATTTTTAACCCAAAAAAAGCTATGTACTGCAGCTTTAATGACTCGCTTTTTCACAAATGGCCAATTTACAGGAGAATTTTAACATTCTCCAAAGTGGTTACAGACCACATTCACTTATGATGGAAAATACTCTTCAGTTATATGAAGACAGTCATTTCTAAAATCTGTAACTGTTAACCAGAAGGTTCCAGTGAGAAAGACCAGCTATCAAGTGTACCAGCTATTAAGTGTGACCTACATTCTATATGCTTGAAATATAAATGCATGATGCGCTAATAGCTTTAGAAGGTATCCTCCCTTCCTTTTCTTCTCCCCATAGGTGATTGGGCCCTGGCTCATCTATTGGTGCTGTCCTTTACCAGCCAAGCTGGACCTTCTCAAAATCCTCATGTTGAAGTTTCTCAAGTCTCCCTCCCACATTCCTCGCAATCAAATAGCTCTCAGTATGTAACACAGTGTGTTTCTGTCAGTCCGTGAGTTTACTCGGATGGCCTTTTTAGCTCTTAAGAGGATAACGCTTTGATATCTTAAACACGCATAATTTGTGATTTTTATAAAAAATGCCAGATGTCCCCTAATTAGTTTCTTAACTGCCACCAGAAAGCTTCTAATATGTTTTAAACTGCTTTTTCACTATAACTGGTTGAACATCTGCAGTTTGCAATAACAAGAATCTCTTCAGATGCAGTGGTGGACAAAGAACACAAGTCACATACTTGTGTAAAAGTACATATACCCTAATAAAATAATACTCCAGTAAAAGTACACATTTTTATATATTTATTCTAGCCAGCACTAGTCAGTAGTTAGCACTAAGAAAGATTAGCCCATACATTAAATAATGTATAGTAAACAGGACCAGTGAGTTGTTGACTCAAGAACAGATGCAATTGGATCAGTCCAATTCGCAAATTAATTGTTCAGTGTTATTTGTGAACCAACTCACAAGGTTTAGTGTAAAGAAGAAACTTGTTCACGAATCAGACATCACTTTTGTTTCAGAGGGGGCGATGATTTCTTCAGTTTGAAATAATGAGGAACAATATGCTTTTATGAAATGCTGTCAAGAAAAAAGTATGATGTTCTGCTTTGGAATTAAGTAAAAATATTGTCCACCACTGTTCAGATGGCATGATTTGCTCAATGTTTTGGTGTTGTATATCCTACAAGCCATTAAAATCTACCAATAAAAGGACTCTCAGGATAGGTTGGGTATCGAGAATCGAGTATCGATTGGAACCGGGACTAACTTTCGTTTTTCCGTAATCGTTCAAAAGTAAAAATTTCGATTCCTAGTTTCGATATTCACAGTCCGCCGACCGGAAGAAGAAACCGGTGAATAACACCAACGAAGAAAGCGTCTACCGGAAGTGTTGGCATAACCGCGCGAGTTCGAACATGAGTAGCTGATGTCGGCGGTCCAAAGTGTGGCTTCACTTTTATAAAAATAACGAAATCTGGGCAAAATGCAAAATTTGTGACAAAAGAAGTATTTGTGATGGAAGGACTATTTCCTTCAGAAAGGAGTATTTCCTTCAGAAAGACCATTGGTTAGCAAGGTTAGCTAAAATTTTTTGATGCAGCCTCTTAAAAGAATTGGAATCGAGAATCGTTCAGGAACCGGAATCGAAACAAGGAATCGGAATCAGAATCGTTCAAATTCAAACGATACCCAACCCTACTCTCAGGAGAGATTTACATCGCCATTCCTGCATCTAAGGAATGAAGATGGTTTTTGTAAAATGGTTCTTGTTTTTTTGTAATTTACATTGTAATTTGTTATTGGAACCCAATGCATAAATAGGACCTACCATTTTTGTCACATCAAAGTTTATTGCATATACACAAAAAAGAAAGCCTTTGGTTGATGCTGTGGCATGTTTCTTATGCATTTTATTTTCTCTGTAAAAATCTAGCCACGATTATCTATTGGCTGCTCTTTGTCACTTTTGGCATTTTAAACACTTTTGTTGGCCAGTGAGTGAACCAGTGAAAAGGTCACAGCATGGCTTCAGTGTGTTGCCCAGCAGTTGACTAGAGAGGGGAAACAAGCTGTAAGATAAGTGCACCCACACTGGAGACTTCACAGATTGGATAAAGCTGGCCAGCGTTGTGTTTTTCCTGGACTCCCAAGTGCTTTTCCAATGCTGTCAATGAGATGTGGCGAAAGGAAATGGCTGCATGGTGTTGAAACTTTTCAAAGAGTTTCTCCTCTGTCTTCCATTCCTAAATCACCGATGCAGTGCTGTTCTAATTTGCATAGAGTTAGAGTTTTAGAATGAGTTACATTTATTGCCGATGAGTTAAAGAACTGGTAAGATTTTTACTATCAAGTTTAAAGGTAGTTGTAGGCTAAAGATTAGGGGTGTTTGGTGTTTCCCACAGTCATAGAAAATCTAGAAATATCAAGGAATTCTTAAATTGTGATTTCCAGGGCTGGATAATAAGGTTTTTATTTAGTTAGCAATCCCTGAAAAAGTCATGGATTTTCATTGGTTGAATGGTGGGGTCCTGTTCAGTTATCTCGGAATCATTTGCTTATTCCTTTTGTTACAGTCCATGTTGCTCCACTTTTAATGAGTGGGCAATACTGCTCCATGAATCATCCTCTGCGTGATCTCAAGTGCTGCTTTTGTGACTATCTGCACTAGCGGTTTAAAAGGCAGGTGTTAATGCAACATTGAGTGTTTTACACTGAGGATTGGGTCTGGGGTGAGATTGAGTTCAACCGTTATTCCATCAGTCAACAAAAAATACAGTCGACGCAAATGACTTAAGCTATTGCTTAGATTTCATCTTGCATGATCAGTTCCATTGTGAGTGATTCTTTAGCTCGGAATTTAGAGAGAGATAACATATCGACAAACATTCCCTGTGAGGGAGTGAACATGTGACTGGGTCTGCTCGGTTGGGCCATTGAGATCACTAATCAGCTGGATGACTCTCCCCTACAGCCATTTTCAGGCGAGAAGCTCTTTCTCTGTGGACCAGAGCAAAACCCTGCAGTAAAACAAGCTTTGACAAAAGACATCATTGTGCCAGGTTTATCATGGGCTTCCACTGCCCATCTCCCATTCCATGGTTGACCTCGTTTTATCCATGTGTCCCTATTCCTTTGATATTTGGTCTAAGTTTTCTCAATCATGGATTGTATGTTTTGCCTCCCTCTCACAGGATTCCCATCAATTTATGCGGGAAACTAGTATACACATGCATGGTCATGTTTAGACCGCTTGTATGGATGTAATTGCTCGACTTTGCCACCTTGAATTATAAATTCAAATAAGACTTTTGGTGTCTTTTTTACAGTATTCATACCTATATCAAAGTCATACTGAGCTAGTGGAACAGATAGATTATAAAGCGTTAGCTTTTTAATCTCTCCAGCAACATTGGTCTTCTCTCAGCCTTATGCTGGAGTTCTGGAATCAATTTAGGAAGGAATGCAAAGGCCTGTTAACATTTTTGATATTTACATGCATGCCATTCATAACTTGAACTCTCTTCATCATTGTTGGACTGGTGTGATGTGAAAAAGGTCTGCAATATATATCGGTGCATATGTGAAGTTTGATTCCTAAGAAGAAAAAGAGCTGCCCACTTCATTTATCGATTCCTGTCGACCTGCTTTCCCTCGAAGGAGAGAAGTCCAAAACACTATTGACAGTCTGGGCTCATATTTTACAGGAGCGCAGCATGTGTAGACATAAAATGGGGTCCATCTGCAATGCATTGTGAAAGAGTACAAGATGTTCATTTTTGCAGGTAATGGAACAAAGTCTTCAATTGGAAAAGTGTGTGTATGTGTGTCTAAAGATCAGGCAGGGATCTGGTCATACATTTTTGAACAAAAATGTTATATTGAATGCTTTGAAGAAATACTATGGTTTCAGGTAAATGTAAAGTGATGCTAATTACTCCTGTTTTTTTTTGCAGGATGTCGGAAGCTTTGTCACAGCAAGAGAAACTTCGGGCCATTGCTGTAAGTACACTGTAAAAAAGAAAAGAAAAAAAAATACTGGTAATTTTCTGCCTGGACGTTATCTAGTAATTGGATGGTAATTTCCGTTAACACCTAAAACAGAATCTAATGCAATGCGTAATTCATTAAAAAAATTCCTTCTTATTTAGGCAGACTTTTTTACATTAAAAATAATAACACTAATTCTAACTTATATTTATTAGGACAACTTTAAAAGTAAATGATAGAAAAAAATTCTATCAAAATACATATTCATAAGTCAGGTCTGTGCACCAGGCATGGATATTTTATTCATGCATTATTTTATTTAAAGCAAGTATGCATTAATTGTTCAAAAGTGACATTAAATACATTTATAATGTTTCAAAAGATTTATATTTTAAATAAATGCCGTTTTAAACTTTCTGTTCATCAAAGGATCCTGAATTCCAGCTTTGCCGTTACGTTACATGAATAAATTATGTTTTAATATACATTTTAATTTAATAAGATTTCCAAATATTACCATTTTTTGATAAAAAAAAATTGCAAAAAAGACTTTTTATGATAACTTATGCGATCTTTGGCCCTTTGGTATAGCCTAAGAAAATATTTTTAACCCCAAACATTTGAACAGTATAGTACTATATTATATAATTTTTTATATTACATTTATTTAATTTTTTTTTAAATATAAATATTTTCTGTATATAGTCTATATACAGAAAATATTTGTATTTAAAAAATAAATAAATAAATGAATAAGCCTTAGTATATATGATTAGCACTCATTTTAACTCATTAAAAAGCTTGTATGTAACAGTTCTATATATTAATCACACAGGATTAGCATGAGGACGGATGCGAGGAGACAGTTTAGATGCACAGAAGGCCTGAGTGATGATAGTCTCATGAGGCATTATGGTCCTTGTATGTCAATGACCATCTATAATGGCTAATGTATGTCCAGTCATCAGCACTAAAGCACTTCTATGAGTTGAATTATTGATGAGCCTTGCATTGTTTGTGAACCACCAGACTAATGTTGCCTTCAGCTGTTCCCCTTCATCCATCTTCTGAGAAGTGGAGACTTCCTGGATGTGCACGGTCAAGAGTTTTATTGGGAGTTGTGCTTTTCAGTTTAATGAAGCTCTGTCTACAGTATGTTCAGATTGCCGCAGAATACAGCAATCAGTCCTGTTTTAAAGCGCTAAATACGGCTTTGTGTCATTGGAAGGTTTTAGATACAGTCGCGCTCTTACATCTGAGCTCCTTTCAGTGTTGTTTATTGAAAAACGTTTTTATTAAGAAAAAACTTTCTGGAAGTCAGAATGTTTTATATTTACTTCAGTCACTGTCATATGGCTACAGGCGTTATCTGTAAAAAATAGAAAAGGTGCTTTACTGGCCTGTAAGCTGTTGCATGAGCAGGAAAGTTAGAATCATAAATTCAAGTTAACTCAAATGAAATAAAATCTAAAAAAAATGTATTTTATTTCAGCTAGATGCCAAACTATTTTATGTAAAATAACTCAAACTAAAACTGAAATAAAATCAATAAAAACTATATAGACATATTTACATTTTTTTATATAAAATGACAAAATGTATTTCTAAAACTAAAGAAAATAATAAATATGAAAGATAAAACCTATTTTAAAATATTAATACAAGTAATAATATCTCATGATGCTTAAACAACATGATTGTAACTTATATAATAAAGGATTTTTACTATTTTTTGTTCTATTCTACAGTTTTGTTAAGTTATTTGCTTTTGTCAAGTGAGGAGTTTGATATCTTTCAGCAGTTTAATATTTTGTCTCTTTTTAGGAGAAGAGAAAGAGGGAGGCTGAGATTGAGAACAAAAGAAGACAACTTGAGGATGACCGCAGACAACTCCAGCATCTCAAGGTATCAAGACATAACAGCTGAAATGTTTTCACAAGTGAAGGTGCAGGTGTGTGTCTGTCATTGTCCCGTTGTCATCATTCTGACTGCTGTCAGAGTCTTTCTGAGAATTTACTGTCCGTCTGGTCACACACACTCTTCAAGGGAATTTACTGTGTGTCTGGTCACACACACTCTTCAAGATAATTTACTGTCCGTCTGGTCACACACACTCTTCACATTTCTATTTAAAGCCCTAGTGTTGAAATTCATAATGTGAGAATGATTTTGCAAGATTGTTTAGTTGCTGAAAGGAGAGGGAGAGAATTAACAGCAGTTTCCTGTTTGAGGGGTCAAGGGAAAAAATCTGTATCCTCCCTTTAAGTAAAGTTCTGCCTTGTTATGGTAAGTCAGGCCCTCTCACAAATGTTTAAAAGACTCAGTTTTAAAATGCTCATGTACATTCTCTGGAATCATGGGAACCTTTAACTTTTTATTGGACATTTTAATCAATGTATTTAAATTAATCCTCATTCTATGTACAAGGTAGTTGTCAAAGCAACCATCTGCCTTGGTAACAAAACTTTTTAAAGCTGCAGTCTGTATTTTGTCCACAACTATAAAAGGCACCAAATGGAAGTGCAAACAGTGCGAACCTTACTCCATTCTGTTTTGATATAGTTGTCTCTTCACAGTAAGCCTGGATACACTGTAAACCCTAATAAGTTGAGTTCAAGGGCATAGGTTTGATTTTGACAGAAGAGGGGACTTCCCATTTCTCCCATTTTCTCACATTTTGCATTTATGATAGACTTTTGACTGCAATTTTATGTCATCTAAAGCCTTTATTTATAGATATGATAGTCAAACCATTAATAATATAAACCAATTATATGTAAACCGACAACATTACAATTTAGCTTTTTGTACTTCATTATAGAGTATGTAAATAAGCATACATTCATAACTAAAAAAAATTATTGAACATTATTCATGAATTAACCAAATTTTGTGTCTAAATTGTCTTCAATTAATCAACTCTGTAATGTTATGAGTTGAAGGTAAGTTATGAAGACAAGAAGGTTTTATTTTTAACTTTATTCGTAGTTCAATTGCTAACTGACATGTAAATCGTAATTGGCAGAGTGTGAATACACAGTGTATTTGGGTGGTCAGAGCGCTCTTGATGCTGTACTTCACTTTATTTAAATATTAAAAATGAATTGGACCAAAGATAATTCTAGAAGAAAACACACCTGGGAGTCTACTGTTGCTATAGACTTTATACTGCAGAGAATCTTTAGAATTTAGTGTTTGAACTTCTGTTTTTGCAGTAGCTCTGTATATTTCTATGGCGTCACAGTCTATGAGTAATTAACTGGTGAAGTGGATTGACTTACTGTAGAGTTAACAAAAGTTATCATTTCAAAACGAGCAGTAAATCCGTAAGATCTTACCTTCACGCTGTTGAAACGCAAACAGGAAGACCGAATACAAGTACAGTGCTGAAAAAGGGCGGGGCTACCTAAGGTCTGTTAGCAAACATAACTTGCACTTGCACTTGAACTTGCATCTGATTGACAGATTAAATAGCATGCTCTTATTTCAGTGTTTTTTTTATTTTTTATTTTGTGGATATTTTAGTTAACAATTAACTCATTAACGAGGGAAAAGTTATGTTTTTTATTTTCATATTACTTATTTACGCCTTGCAAATAACATAAATATACAAAACGTACAGGCCTAAAATGGTTAAAGGTGCACTATTCAGGATTTAGGATTATAGACTAAGTAATGCCAATTCATTCTACTAACCCTGATCTGTCTACTACAGTCTACTAATACTCTAATGAGAGTTAAATGATAAAGTGGACCATCGAAATGTAAAAAAATGTAACCGATTTTGCTTCCAAATGAGTTATGATGCCAGATTTTTTTACATTTTTTAGTTATGATAAGATTGATTTATCAATGACAACATTAGGGTTTACAATGTAGGAGAACGGATTTTAACAACAACTAATAATAATACTAATAATACTAATAAACACAAGTAGATGGAACTTGACAGATCAGAACCTCACTTTTGCACACATCCATGACTAGAGACACTCATGCATAAGAATACATTATGTGTAATACTTATTATTTGACAGAATCTAAACAATCAGGATGTTATATAAACAGTTAATTAATGGGTATATGGAATATATAATTCCTTTTATGATTACACAATTATATCTGGATGCCTGCATAGATTATTAGATTATACAATTATTTTTATCAATATATGAAAATGGCAAAATGTATGCAATTTGTAAAGTTCCCAAGTCTGCTGCAGGAGGATCCATGGTCAAAAATAGTTCGCCTGCGTGCCTATCCTCATCTCCCAAATATCCGGCAAGGCTATTGTTTCCCTTTTGTTATCTGTCACAACATGATATTTTTTTGTTTGTTAGTTTTATACCTGCCATTGTTTTTTGAGCAAAAGAGATTTTGCTCAATAGGGAACAATGGAATGGGCCGTAGTTTCCTACTGAGCGAGACTCGGATCCTTTGTCCTCCCCTCTGTGCGGGGATTGTATTGCGTGTGCATGTGGATGGGTGTGAACATGTGGTGATGTCAGCCAATCTGTCACCATGCCAGAATTTGCGGGTCACAAAGCAAGAGCAGAGGGTGGGGGCTAGGAATGAGAACGAGAGCAGGAGAGGGTCAGTTTGGACTGTTTTGAATGTATACAAGTCACAAGATATTATATGAAATCGAGTAACTTGTTGCTAATTCTGTGTGAAGGGTTATTTAATACTGACCCAGTTTCATAAGAAAAAAGGAGTAGGTAAGAGTTTTGAGAAAGCCATCAGTGAAAAATGTCAGTAATTGCCTCGAGTCAGTCTTTTTAGTTCATGTGACTGTGCTTTTTCTATGAATGACTCTTTTTGACTTTCTGCGAATCTGTTTTTCTTGTGATGGTGACTTTATTTGTTGTCTATTTTCATCAATATTTTTAGTTCATTTGCCTTTAAAATACTAATTGCACACATTGGGCCCTATTTTAACGTTCTGAAATGCAAGTGTCAAAGCGCAATGCGCCAGTAACTTTGTGGGCGGATCCCGCCGCTGTTGCTTTTTTAACGGCGGGATAAATGTCTCTTGCGCCTGGCGCGAATCTAAAAGAGGTTGGTCTGAAGAAGCTTCATTATTCATAGGTGTGGTTTGGGTGTAACCAGTGTTCGAACTATACCGTGTCCTTTGGGGGAGCCCAATTTTTTTGGGGGTGGGGGGTGTTCGTGCACTTGCGCGTGCAGAGGATTTAAGCGCCTTTCAGACAGAACGCGCAATGCGCGGCACTATGAAACCCATTCATTTCAAGGACTTCCAAAGATACATAACAGCTACAAATGTATGCAAGCACTATACAGGATTACTTGACACAAATTGATAAGTCAAACAGCAAACAGCCATCCACAAATAGTCTATAAATAGGCTGTGTTTGAGTTCACCTGAACAAGGGTTAAATTACTCGTCGGCTACAGAAGAATACCACAATTCCTTCGTTTAATTAGGCCTAAGACATCGAGAGTCAAGCAGACCTATAATAACCCAGCCACAACACATAATTGGCAATAATGTGCCTTACCTTAACACAGAATGGATTTCAAGGACTTGCGCAGATCTATGGCCTCCAACGTTTATATTTTTTCTATGAATCTTTGAGTTAACATGCATTAAACATGATTGGAATTTGCACTGCAGCGCCACCATACCTTGATGCTCATGACAAGAATAGCATGTATAGTTATCTTTATTGAAGTGAATTAGGTTTAAATCGCCGTCATGCACGAATTAAAAATATTTTTGATATTTTACAAATAATACTGAAATTGCACGTCAAAATAAAACTTTGTGAATATATTTTGAGACCCCCCAAAATTTCACGAATCCCGTTTTCAGGGGAGCCCATGCCATATTAAGGGGAGCCGAGCTCCCCCTAGCTCCCCCGTAGTTCGCACCCTGGGCGTAACGGGGAAATAAAACAATCAGAGCGCCATCCAACATACCCTTTAAGAGCAGGTGCGCATGTTGCATGACGGATTGTTATTATAACGGCAGGTTTACCAGGCGCGCGCCAGGAGCGTTCACAGCCGAGGAGACCAGACGTTCTTGTCAGGGCTGTGAAAGACAGAGAAGTGATGTTGTATGGGGATGGGAGAAACCCTCCCAAATCAGTGTCGGTTAAACATTATATACATATGTTTCTTGCCACTATTGGGCAAACAGGTCTGATCCTTCAGTACTACAATTAGCCTTAAAAAATTGGGTAATTAGGTTTTTTCATCTTCATGTAAACCACAATGATTTCCCTCATGTGTTAATATTTTTCCTTGTTATAATGTATGATTTGCAAAAAAAAAAACGCTGCATCAGTGTTGATGAGAGAATCAAAGTGTATGCGCGTTGTGCACCCACTACATTATGGACAAGCATGCGCAATGAAAATAGTAGGGCCCTATAATTTCTGCGATCACGGAATAAAAAGCACACTCTTTTTACAACTAAAATAACAGTAAAGGTTAAAAAAATGAATTCCCAAAAATTAAAACGGAAAAAACGGAATTTGCAAAAATTAAAAACGAAAAAACGGAATTTGGGAAAAAGTAAAATGGAATTTGGGAAAAAAAAATAAAACGGATTTTATAGGGCCCTAAAATAGCATTAAAACAACGCACAACGCACCACTGACTTTAGACCAGGTTTTTTCTGGTCATTGGCGCAATTGTTTTCTGGAACTGTAAAATAGCACCAGGGAATGTTTGCGCCGAAACACTCCTCCTTTTCGTGCCAATCCGCCCAGGGAGCGCAAGTTCATTGCCTAGTTTACCAACGTGCGTCTGTGGAGGGAAAAAGCCTGCTTTGCGCGCGTGCAAAATATGAATGATACATGCGTTAGTGTATAAAGTCATTTGCGCCGGGTGCAAGATAGAGCCCATACACTTTTTTGCTTTAAGAAAAATGTCTTGAGTATAGTGATAAAGCAGGTACCATGTACTAGTAAGGATGGACTTGCTACAGAGAGCAATGGTACATTTCCCTGCAGGCTGGTTGAAGGAAAAAAGTTCCAACATCCATGAGACCGGCCCATTTGCAATACAGTGATGGATTCTGTTTTATTCATTGTTAGTGAACCCCTCTGCTGTCTTCTTTTTACTTTTTTTTTGTCTACCTTGTCTGATGAGGTCTCTTGTTTGTCTATTGACCTTCTTCCTCATGCTTTTGTTATTTTCTTGTTCTTGTTATTGACCTCACCTTGCTCCTCTTTTTTTCTTCCCACTCTTAGTTATATTTTCTTTTCATTCTCTCAGAGGCCTGTCTGAATGAATCTTTCAGATGTTCAGCCTTGCGAGAGCTTCAGACAGTACCGTCTGTACAGTAGACAGTGTAAGAATGAAAGAAGGAAGAACTAACAACAACCTCATATACGTAATTGTGAAAGTTTGTGATACGAACTTAATTATTTATTCATGTATGTCATCACCTTTATGTCAGCCTTCTTTTTTGCTCTTTATGGAACAACAGGTGTTATCAAGCGCTCTGTGATGTTTTGCCCTATCACAGGTCTTCGGTTCACTGTTTGATGTTCAGCAGATGTTTGTTTTTATCTGCTGCAGGTTTAACAGCCTGTTCTGTCTCAGCTACAAGAATAGAAACGGCACTGTTGGCAGCAGCAGTTTTGTAATGCTAAACTAGTTTGTCTTGAATAAGCTTACTCTAATGCCATTGAGAAGGACTTTTGTTTTTACATTTTGCTCTCTCAATGTGACATTTTTTAATGAAACATAGGGCAGTCTTTGTTTTTATCCACATGGCAGGTGACTGGATGGAACTGGTTAAGATTTCTGAGAATACAGATAGACATCCAGTGTGCCAGGATGCCTTGCAGTGCTAATTGTGTTCCAGTGCCATCTCTAGGGCCACCTATGCTTGTACCTGAAATATCCTCCATCCCTGTGCCAGAAATGTTCTTTCAAGACAGCAGTGGGCTTATTCTGCTTATCTGCTGTCTGGTTCTTACCAACATGGTCTGTCAGGAAGCCCTGTTTTACAGGCGCCTGTCAAAATGTTTCACTAGCAGAAATGTGCACAGTGTGCATTAGCTACCATGGAGAATGCCCTAAAGTGAAAATCTAATGGACATCTAATAGTCATGTGCTACACTAACGTTAATGGTCCAGATATGTTTACGTCGTCAGCACAATGAATTCAGACTGACATAATCTCATTACCAAAAGCTTGTTTTGTTACTATTAAGCTATTTGGGACCATGATATATATTTTTATAGAGATACTACCATTTGAAAGTTTGGGGTCTGTAATATTTAATACTGATTTTGAAATAAGTCACTTTGGCTCACAAAGGCTGCATTTATTTGATCAAAACAATACAGTAAAAACAGTAATATTATGAAAGTACTAATGCAGTTTCAAACAACAATTTTCTATTTGAATTAGGGCTGTGAAATTATTAATTGCAATTAATCGCATCCAAAATAAAAGTTTATGTAACTTATGTGTGTGTAATGTGTATAATTATTTTGTATATATAAATGCACACACATGCATGTATATATTTATTAAATATTTGTATGTATATACTTTATATAATTGTTCAAAATCAATATTATACATAAATATAAGTATGTGATATATTAATAACATAGTTTTCTTAAATATATACAAGCACGTGTGTATTTATACATACAAAATGATTATACACATTTACACGCACATATATTATGTAAACACAAACTTTTATTTTAGATGCGATTAATCGTTTCACAGCCCTAATTTTAAAATTTTAAAATGTAATTTATTCCTGTGATGGCAAAGCTGAATTTTCAGCATCATTACTCCAGTCTTCAGTGTCACATGATCCTTCAGAAATCATTCTAATACGTGCTCAGGAGATTATTAATTATTGATTCGATATTATTTCCACTATTGAAAACAGTTGTTCTGCTTAATATTTTCGTGGAAACCATGATACAGTTTTTTTTAGTATTCATGATGAATAGAAAGTTAATAAGAACATCGTCTTTGAAACAAATCTTTTTTAGCAGTATAAATGTTTAACTGTCACTTTTGATCAATTTAATGCATCATTGCTTAATATTATTATTTTTTTTATTATTAACCCCAAACTTTTGAACAGTAGTGCGATCTGATCTACCATCATCGAGTCCATCTGAGATTACATGAAGGTACAGAAAATATTGGGACTGTAAAGAGAAAACACTGATACTGGATGCTTTCAAAACATTGTCATAAATACGTAGATTGTATTTATCAATTAACTTCCAATAACTAATTCAGTGGTTCTCAAACCTGTCCTGGAGTACCACCAGCACTGAGTAAACTCATGAGCTCATTAATAGGACACTGCAAGACCTGAAATGGGTGTGTCATGTCTCATTGACGTCATATATGTCCCGCGGAACAACCCCCTCAGCCTGACTGAGTGGTAAGAGATCTGCTGCGTGACTGGACTGGAAACTGCGAAAATGCGACTAAAACGAACAATTTTATCAATTTAAACTAAATGTTGGACTCATTATAGTGTTCATTACAACTTACTAAAGATCCAGTGATCCATGGATATTGACATGCAGCCAGGAATCGTGTTGCCTGACATTTATGTTTGCCTGATTTTGACACCGGGGAAGTAAAAGCAATATAGACCTAAACATAGGCTAAAGCAAATTTGCCTGTGAACGCTTTATATAAATACAAATAGGTAGATCTAAATCTGGGTGATCACTTATATCAGTGTTACATAGCCTATCATCATATCCAGCCCTAAAACTTTATTTATTTTTTTGGTCAGTGTTCATTAAAAAGCATCCAATAATGCAGAATATGCAATGATACATATTTAATTGAGTTGTTATTATATATAACAATACAAAATATATGGGTATGGTTTCACAGCTAAATTCAGCATATTGACACAAAATGATAACTGCAAATCCACCTTTCACTGACTGGAGTCCAGTTGTTTCTGTGAATTGCAGCGATCCATTTGCTCCTCTTTCTATAGCAGTCTGTAAAATATACCTCCAATTTTTTTTTTTGTCAAATCTAGTTGTACATGAACTGACACACTACAGTAAAAGATATAAGTAACTGACTTAAAACTATTTTATTTGTGGTGAAAATACTAACGTGCCTAAGAGTATTGCACAGTACTGAATATAAGTGTATATTAGTATAATATTTGCAAGATGTTTTTGATGTTAGCTGTTGTTTAAGTGATGTTAACTTCTCTAAAAAGAAATATCTAAGCTGTATGGCCTTTTTTTTGACAGTCAAAGGCTTTGAGAGAGAGATGGCTGTTGGACAGTTGCGCCATCCAGTGGAGAGGACGAGGCACAGAAACAACTACAAGAGGATGAAGCCAAGACCAAACTACTGGAACAGACCATCCTCAGGTCAAGACCAGTCCTTGAACATTTTTATACCTTCCATACAAAAATCTAGCATACATTGCTGCATCTAGTTAATGTTTACTTATATACATATTTTGTTATTAATAGACTAGAACAGGAGATTGATGAGCTTGAGACTGGCGTGCCTTTGAAAAAAGGAGACCAAGGCAATGAAAATGTAAGCTTAAGTTTACTCAGTATGCTTTTAACTAAATTTGCATATCTGTTCAGTTTAGTTCAGGTTTCAATGGCAATGATAATATTGACTTTCTGTCATGTGTCTTCTCTGCCAGGCACCTGATGGTCCAGTGAAGGGTGAGTGTCAAAATACTTTGTATCAGTGTTGTTTTTGGCAGACCTTTTAGTTTTAGTCTTAGTCTTTTGGTCACATTTTAGTCACTTATAAACTTAATAGTTTTGGTCAAGTTTTAGTCGACGAAAACACAAAAGGGTTTTAGTCAAGTTTTAATCTGACGAAAACACCAAAAGGTTTTAGTCAAGTTTAGTCAATTTTAGTAGAAGAAAAAAGTAGTCTTTAACAAATTAGTTTAGTTTAAAAAGTACTGGAAATGGGCTTAGGTTTGACAGGTTTAGCAAGTGTTGCAATCATAAACAAGCTAACCTTAAAACCTTTTTATAATAAACTAGACTTTCTAATTGATGGAGATGCAGTGCTGCCATTGCCAAGCTGTACTTCATTGTCAAATTGGGCAGAAACCTTTTATCCCCATATTTCAAGTTATAGTTTTACCCCTGAATATTAAAAGCTATTTTCACCAGTTACCACAGTAATAAAGGAATGGTTTAAAGTTTAAACATTAAACAACAGCAAAAACTTTGAGCTACTAGAACATTACACACAGATAAAGTGGTAACAGTGGAATCACTGTTTTACTCCAAAAAAGCCAGGAATAAAAACATTCTTACTTTGGCAATTGTAGCTTTATTTGAGAAATTGCTGAAGTGCAATGAACAAAGTAGTATGCAACAATAAGATGCATATTATTTGTAAACACAAACATTATACAACCCTGTCTATCTTTAACTTGTGCAAACTGCAAAGTTGCAAACATTCTTAAAACAAAATAATAAAATAAATATGTAATACTGAGGTGCATTGAACATAGGTTAGGAATGCATACTTGAATATAAAGTATGAAACAAACGGAGTGTGTTGAACATAAAAATGAATAAACAATCCCTGAATAAACACTGTATTTGGTCTTGGTTAGTTCGGTATTTTACACTTAAAGCCCTGTTTTAAGATCGTTTCTGATGAAATAGAACGGTTAAGATTGAAATTTGGACAACATTGCTGTTGTCCCGAGAATTTTAGGTTTGTGTGCTAGCACCCACACAATCATTCATAAAATCGCGCGGCGGCCGGTGCTGTGCGCACCCGAGAGGAAATGGCAGCATTGCTGATACTTTTTTTACATGCATTCAATTACATGCATTGTGAACGTCAGACTTATAATAATTTTCGTTCCGTGCTCGTCAACGAAAACTTGAAACGTCTCATCATGTTTTAGTCACCTTAAAGCTATTTTAGCTAGTCATCGTTGCGATTATCGTCATAAAAAAACAGTGCGTCAACGAAATAATTTCGTTATCGTCATCACTGACGAAAACATCACTGCTTTGTATATGTCAATAGTTTTAGTTCTCCATCATTCTCTCTTTTCACATGATATTACACAAAATGGAATATGATTAAAAAATATTGCCTTGTTTCAAACAGTTATCAGTTTGTTTGCAATTATGATGTCTTGTGAAAGAGCCACTGGGTCGAACAGTGAACCAGTTGAAAAGTTTGGTGAATTTTCATATTATAGTCCTTATGTAGCCCCGCCCCTTTCAGCGCTGCGCTCGTTGTGTTTTGCCTTCCGGTCTGTATTTTGACAGCGATCTTGCATAGGTATGAATGAACTGCTCGTAAAAAAAATCCCGGTCGACATTTGTTAAGACATCTGCTTTACAATGCTTATGATAAACATTACATTTCTCATGATAACTTTTGTTAACTCTACAATAAGTAAATCCACTTCACCAGCTAATTATTCCTCGAACAGCGATGCCATAGAAATATACAGAGCGACCGTGAAACCGGAAGTTCAAAGACAATATTCTGAAGATGACGGTGCCCACGTTCTCTGGTGCATAAGGTCTATAGGCTTATTAATAAATACTAAGTAGCAGCCCCTGAAAAATACAAACTCTTAATATTTCATTTGAATGAAATAACTGGTTATTCACATTTGGCATAAACAGTAGTGAAGCTCAAATAATCTCGTTCTCTTTCCCCAGCAGTTGAGAATGGCATACAGCAGCCCAGTCCCAATGCAGATCAAAATAGCAAGAAACAGATCACAGGCATTGAGGCAAAGCTGCAGTGCACCAACCCCGATGTAGCCATTGAGAATGCCAGCGCAGAGCATCCCGTCACCATGGTGTTCATGGGCTACAAGAATGTAGAGGATGAGGCCGAGACCAAGAAGGCACTGGGCATAGAGGAGACAGTCAAAGCTGAATTTGTGGTCATTGAGGACGGTGAGAGCAAAGGTGGAAGCGAAGGCGCCAGAGGACCAGGCCCCTGCGGACGGCAGCGGCCTCCAGTCCTGACAAAGCTCAGGACGAGAGCCAGGAAGGAGGAAGTGAAAGAAGAGGGCAATTCAAAAGAAAAGCAGCCGTGCAAGTGCTGCACCAGTCATGTGAGTGTGACCGCCTCGCCCTGAAGTTTAGACATTGGCGGAAAACTGACCCCCTGACCATAACGCAACAATGAATAAGTATACCCCGTATACTTATAATTAACTTTTGTTGTCTAGTATGTATTTCTTTTTTATTTCTATTAATATTTTTCTATATTTCTGTCTTGACATTTATATATCTATATATACATATATTTTCATTATGTAATGAAGTCCAGTATTTTACTTGTTGAAGAACTGAAAACGAGGACCACAACAGACTCCACCTTAGACAACAACATAGTTAAAAGAACATCTTTGTGGTCCTCACCCTTATTTTGTTTTAAGAAAAATAAGATGAAAGTCTCAAAATATGAGCTAGCTATTTATCTCCCGTATACATTTGTGTTTCTAAGATATTACTTTATTACTGAGAAGAAATTACTATATTGATATTATGTTATGCTTTTAATATATATTTTGAGCGTTTTTTTTTATTATTATTATTTTATTTTTGTTTTGCTAAATCATCTCAGACCACTGTGAACACTGGTACATAGAGTGTAGTCTTCGTCCACAGTCATACATTTTGCATTACACCTCACAGTAGACCAATATGTTAATGTAAATATGATCCAATTATTTATGACTCTTCATGCTAGAATACATTTAATCATTTTGTTTAAAACAGGCTGCTGTAATTTTCCCCGGAGCCCAATTATAACCACAGCAGCTATCTGCTTTAACAGCAAATCACGTTTTATAGGCCAAATTCTATTTACAAAACTCATTCTCTTTTCTACATGAAGGATAACATTGTTGGATATCATTATAATCCATATTAATTTTTGACAATGTAATAACATTGCAATGATTCATATTACATATATGTAGTCCATATTGTTAAAAAGCATTTTACAGTGTGTAAAATATATCTTAATATCATTTGAAAAAAATGCATTGTTTGAAGTTGAGGGTTTTTGGTGTTAAATGGGTTGCTGTAAGTTGCCCTCAATTAAACAAGAGTCCAACATGTTTCAATGTTCAGGCAGATTATTCCCAAAAATGAGTTGGTGTTAATTCAAGTTCAAAAGCCTAAAACATGTTTCTCATTCCAAGAACAACAGCCTTGTAAATGTAGTTTTGCCGTCTTTATAATATTTCAATTTAATGAATTATTCATTTCCTGTAAGACAGTATGTGTTGTGGATATCAGATAATGTCATGAGTTAAAGGTGCTTTATTGATATGGCCAATGCCTGTTATGGTCCAATTGTTTAAAACTGGAACAATGACAATAAAACAAAACAACAAAAAAAGTATTTGTAATTCTTTGGTAATTTTCTTTGATATTTGGTATTATTCCTTAACTACAATCAGTGAAGTCTGGCACAGTTACAAATGTGAGTCATTTGGAAAACAAATTGTTTAGATTTGCCAAAGGGACATGATGATGATAGTCTGTAATCAAAAAAAACTCAATCCCTGGTTTGGTCACAGACTAAAAAGCATGTTATATATTAAAATATGTCAGTGCCATTGTTTTGTCTTAAAGATGCACACAAATAATGTTTTTGTTTTTTCCAAGTATTTTTATAAAATATATCTAAATACCCTAATTGAATTACGGCCTAATCCTGGCTTAATGTAAACCTATCTGTAAAACTTGGGGAATACGTTCCTATATTTGCATTAACATGACTATCATTGTTTTAGATGTAAAGACTTCAAATTCCGTATCAAATTCAGTTCATGATTACAACATATATCCTATTATAATTGTTTTTCAAATAATTTCAAAAGGAGCCTTATGCGCTTTCAAAGTTTCTAATATGTGAAGGTTGCCATCTGCAGGCTAGAATCCAGTTTGGTTACTCAGTGAAGCAGCAGTTTGTTGGCTAATATGACGCTACTCCTGTCATGTTATTCAGAGCTGGTGTGTTGGGGTGGGGGTGGAACATTGTCCTTATATCCTTACAAGGCCCCACTGTGGTATTTTATGGTATAGCCTACTTACTGGGCCTGAAAGAAGGGGAGGCCCACCCATTAAACTTTTTCAAAGGCAAATACATTTTAGTGACAGTGCAAAGTATAGTAGCACTACACAAAGATGGTAAGTGAATCCAATGATTCTGACCTAAGGGTAGTAACACTATAACCGTGAATTCGGTCAGGTAAATTAGGCCACCCTTTTGCAATTTCAATGACAAAAAGTGGCTTCAGGGACAGTTCACTCGAAAATGAAAATATTCCCATGCCATTTACTCAGCCATGTGTCCTTAAAGTTAAAAGTGTCATACACTTTCTGAATTTTCTTCAGCATTACAGCACAGAAGAAAATATTTTGAAGAATGTTGGTAACCGGTTTCAGGAGACCAATGACTTCTGTTCTATGGACAAAACACACAGACATTTCTCAAAATATTTCCTTTTGTGTTCCCCAGAGAATATTTTTTTGGGCAAACAATGCAATGCATCATTGCCTAGAACAATATTTAAAGGTGCTAGAAGTGGTCCAAGCTAATAAATACATTTTCTAAATGTATTTAAAGGTTTCTTTATTGTCCAAAGTTATGTTTAAATTTTTCATAACGGCTGATATGTTTGACCATACATTCCTTTTAATAAGCTGCCTGTTCCACCATCTTTAGTTTCTTCTGACATTGTTATAATCCTAACGTTACTGTTCTTAGCCTATTTTAGCAAGGCGTCTGGTAAAACGGTTTTGCCCTTTGACTAAACACTAAACGGCTTCGCCCTTTTCTTTGCGGATAATGGTGGGTTCAAGCATAGTTCACTCTTCTGCTTCATTAATGGTGACAACGGAAAAGTTTTCACAAACTTTTTGCGACCGCCTTTCCAGATTGACGGCTCTTCTATCCAACCCGCCATCCAAGGACACGTGAGACCCCGCCCACACTCGGCGATTCACTAATCAAGAAGCAACAATCCCTCCTCCGCCATTTTGTAAGGATATAAGGTATACTTGCTAGTCTACCTCCGTCTACGACAACCTGTAGTTTTGTGTTAGTGCCATGGACGGGTAAGTTGAAACATCTTCATTCCAATTCGGTAGCCCCTTAAACACGTTTTTTCGTTGGATGTTTGATTCGTTGTGGTGTCATAATACATCATGCACGTTTAAAATGTGTTAAATGACGTAAAGTGAAGTGGAAATGGTGATTTTTGACTCGTCTCTGCCGCTCTTAATGTCTCCCGTGCCGGAAGAGCCCAAAAGTTGGACCAAACTGACCAACAACCTGTTGCAAGTAGTCTAGATGAGACCGCTTTATGAAACATTAGCGAACTTAAGCTACAGGCTATTTCTTTAACCTAACTGGCTAGACGAAAATGTCAAATAGACCTTGTAACGCACAGAAGAGACAGAACAGCCATTATTTGGCAACCAACGTGTCTCAGTTTCCGCATTGTTGTTGGGTGGCTAACGTTAGCTAATTACCTGCTAGCCTGCTGCTAAACCGATACCAATTCAACTTTATTGTAGTTTCACTCGTTTGTATGTTCGATGCACGTACATTTATCCCCATCAGTTACGTTACTAAGTAGTAACTTTGATACACGTACAATGGTCCAATTAACTTACAGTAACTGTTTCGATAATGACGCGTTGAAGATATCAGCTGCGTTTACACTTGCACAAATACGCATTTTTTTAGTCCCATTTGCCACAGATTCGAATTTGATGTAAAACATGAACACAAAAATACCAAAGAGATAATTTTTTTGCACCCGCTCGGAGTCACTTTCAAATGCGTTTTTGAATCCCATGTCTGGACATTTGACCAACGTCTAAACTCGCATATTATATTTCCACTGAATAATGCCAAGCCACAACAATGCGAGTTTGACACGTTTGCCCACAAAGATAGCTTTTTAAAATGTTGTATTATGAGGCAGACTTTCTTGTATGAGCTCACAAATTCATAATCGTGTGTATAAATGTATATTACACATATAAACATTCAGGTCAGGAGCACAGAAGCGTGTTTTCAATATCTGCCCCTTGAATTATTTTAATAAAATGTTAGCTTTGCTACTGAAAGCTGCATTATATTTCTTAGTAACAAGTTGTTAACTTAGCTGCTTTTTTATTAATCTCGCGATAAAACAAGAAAGTTCAATGCAAAAAAAAAAAAACCAAACAATAATACCAGTTTATTAACAACTTGTTAGACTGATATTGTGTAGTACTGGCCCTTATATTATTTAAAAAAAAACATTGTAACAATGTTTTAAAAACTGAACAAGTTTTCATAAGATTTCATAACACAGCTTGTAGAGTATTAACTCCTGCATTCAATATTTTGTTTGCCTTGCACAATTCTCATTGCATCATTATAAACTACTTGAAGCCTCTGCAAACTTTCTTTCTATAATTTGACCACGATGAGCAGTATAAAGTGGTGTACAATATGCTTTAAACAATGACACCTTCTCTTTCATCTGATCAAGATTAATCATTAAACTAGAAGTTCGTTAGCCTGCATACATCGCATGATCCTGCCTTTCAGTCCCATTGACTTGTCTGTCATGGGCTCAGGAAATAAAATAAAAGATAAAGATAAAAGATATTTTGCTTTCACTCACACCGCAAGATCTCTTTACTGTCCCTTTAGTTAATTTATTTGAATCAGATTTAAACAATCCATAGATAAAATAACAAATGTAAACTACTGTTCTTTTTCATTATATTCATTCGGTTCACGTGACGTCACTGTAGCTTTGACGCCGCCATCTTTGCCGAACCAGTTTGCAACCGAACTGTCACATTAATGCCTGCAATGTGTTGTGCAGTTGGCTGCAAAAACAGCTAAAGAGAACCCTGAACTGGTATTTTATTCCATACCAAAGAAGAGAGAATAGAAAATCTTTTTTTTAAAGACTTAGTCTCATGTTGCTGATTTGTGGTTTATTATATTTCTATTACAGCCTACTCTCAGTGGCCAACATATACAAACAGATAGACAGATAATGTTTTTTCTTCATTAAATTTGTTGGATCTGTTTAAATGCACTTTATCGTGGTAAGTTATTAGATTTGGGGTTATTTTGACATAACTGTCTGTCTGTCTGTCTGTCTAAATCTAATAAATATTTTTCTGAAGTTCATAAAGATGTGTTCGTACTTGCGTTTGTCTTTGATCAACGCGCTTAGATGTTATTTTTGTGCAAGTGTTAGCTCTGCAGACGATGCATAATCAGCCTTGAAATGCATATTAAAGGACTAACGCTATTCTTCCAAAAATGATAACTCTGCCGTCATTTAACTACTCACCATCATGTGCAAATCCTTAAGTTTACTTTCCGTGGAAGACAAAGGGACATTTTTGAATTATGTAGCCTAAGACTCTCTGTCGATGTAATAAGAGTGAATGAGTAACAGCCTACTGGGGGCTGTACAAGCAAAAAATAATAATAATAAAAGACAAAAGACATCACAAAAGTATCATAAAAGTGATATAATACTACTCGTCGTTATATTAATATCGTTATTTATTAATATAGATAGCTTTATGTGACAAACAAACTGCAATTTATGTCGTTATATTATAATCACGAAAGTTTACCTCTCTGATAGCTTTTAACCGCAGCCAAATCATTCAAAAAGATTTGAACTCGAAAGACTGCATTTCGATATTTGGTGATTAACCTTCTCTGTCAGTTAACTGAACATCTGTTCTATCAGAGAGATATGGCAGTCTTTATAATGTTTGACTGATGTCTCTGACTGTGCTGATGCAGTTGTCTCTGTCCCAGTGCTGATGTTCGGATTAGAAATATTCATTCATGCCACCAGAACTGCTGCAGAGGATTCATTAATGACATCGCCTCGAACTCTCATGAACGCGTGCCATAGCTCTATGACAAATGTATTTCTACTTCATGAAAGAGCCAATTAGGGCAAGCCTGGGGCAGATGATAATGGACTAAAGAAAACTGGGGGTAACAAATAAGGATTGGGAGCCTAAAATTAAAATTTTCTCAAGGTATCTCTATCTCTCTCTCATTCAAATAGGCAGTTTGAGCGGCCAGCTCACGCAAGTCGATGCGCAAATATGGCGCGCGTTCTATTTGTCAGTGACGTAGGTGGCATCTATGAATATCATGGTACCACCTGACGTGAGTTATAACCTGATTATCTTACCACAGCCATTTACAATCTGAGGATAAACCTGGTTGCATAGTAAATATTTAAGTGTAAATTGGTGTTCAAACACATATTAAATAATATAAATGGGTGGGACAAAAATCTGATCTGGTCAAAAGGTCAGATCTGTGCATAAAAGACTTGGAAGTGTAACAACAGCTTCATTGTTCAGAACAAAACGTTACATCCTCCCAACCTTGACGATCAATGTATTTGTAAAGTATAATCAAAAAATATATTTAGACTTGTTTTAACTGAATCATTTGCATGAAAATGCTTATTATAAATTTGCACATTATGTCCACAAGGGATATTTCAAACTTAATTTGGAACAAGTACAAATTAAAGAATTTTAAATGAAGACTTTGTCATTCAGGAGAATAGATTTAGGCAGAATTCATTTACACCGCCTACATGTAAGTGAATGCTGACCGAGACCTTTCATTCAGCCTAATTTCCTTGTGAGAAGCAACTTGCAGGTTGACTGATAGTGAATGAATGACAAAATAATGACTCAAAATCCTGTTTTTTTTTTTGTCTTCTGCAGCCGGTTAGAGACTGATCTGTATCCTCTGGGATCCAGTTACATCACTGAAATAGAGTAAGTTTTCCATCTCTGCATTTTAGTACAAACAGGACTGGTTTTACAGCATTATATCAGCTGAATCTACCTTAACTAAAGAATTCAAGAAATGTTCTCAAGAGACGTGTGGAACTGATTGATACCGTTGAGTGGCGTGAAGAGTGGCTTAACAGGCATGCTTTGTTTTACTGTATGCTTTTATATCAGGTTGCATCCTACGAGGTGTGCCTGAATTGCAACTCTTGTTTTGTACAACGGCAGTCTGTAGTTCCTGCTGGGCCTGTTTGCATGACATTTGTGTACCAATCAGTAATTACATTTTCTGTACACCTATTGTACTAAAGCCCTGTTCACACAGGTTTTAAAATGATGCCAAGTCACTCTATCTGGCAACAGGCCCATGTCTGCTGCACTCACATTGGTAGTTTCTGTTTATTTGCATGAACTTGAGCTCTTAACAGAGACGTATTCAGTGAGTTGCAGAAATTGTTGGAACACATGTTGACTTGGTGAAATGCACTAATGCAATGAAGAAAATTATTCAAATTTAATAATTAAAAAAATATATATATATTTTTATTAAATAAGTCATAACTTAATCTTTTGGTGAAATGAGACTCTTATATTTCCTGGACTTCTCCAATCATGTCGTCTGCTAAAAAATGACCAAGCTCACATTCAGTTTTGTCTCCATCCAATCAACAATCGATGGGTAGAACCAACTCTCTGCTCTGCATTTTTCTTTAAAAGTCTGTTTAACTATATTTCACAATATGGAAGAAGAAATGTGTTCCTGCTTCCGTTATGTAGCAAACATACTTAAAATATTGCATAGCCCTATCTGTTGCTGAATTTATCAAATGTGATTGAGCCCCTGATTTCTAATTTTATAAATGCTTTTTTTATAGCAGTGTCCATGATATAACAGTTGGCACAAAGGTATGTCTTTTTAATTATTATTTTATATAAGTGACCATCTCTGACTTTCAAATGTGTAGGGCTGTCAACTTTAGTCGTTTAGTCGACTAATCAGTTGATGCCGTCTTGGTCGACTGAAATTCTTATTGGTCGACCAGTCGCATTTTTTTTTTTTTTTTGCCAATAGAAATACATTTTCAATGATTTACTCCTTGATATTTATTCCTTTATAAAGCAGTTATTTATTACTGTATTCTAAATATAATTAGCCTATGTTTTATCCCCATCTTTAAATGCTTTAATTTAGGCTATTTCTTGTAACTGCGCCACAGTTTAGCGCACACACATATAACACACTCGGGAACCGCACCTACTGGCTGCGCTGCTGCTCGCGCTCAGTAAGGGATGTACCGGTAGATAGTTTTGCTGTATTCATTCAGTTCACGCTACTTTCAGTCGACAGAATGTCCAAGAAATCTAAATCTTTTGTCTGGCTACATTTTTGTGGAGGTAGGCGACGGTGGCGACCGCGTTGCTCCATTATGAGCGCGCACATCGCGTGCCTATTTGAAATCGAACTTGAGTGCGCAAAAGACGTGAGCAGCTCTTTTAACGGCTTTATCATACTGACTCAATTGATTGTTTTCTTAATAGGTTTTTATTTGTACACTTGACTCATTTGAAAGTAGCCTAAATAATGTAACAAAATGAAATTAAACTTATATGCTATCTTACAACAGAGCCTAGATTTCAGATAGTTTTTTAGGCTATTTTGTCTGTTGTTTTAAAACGCCTAACAGATCGGCTGGACAAAAGTTAACCCATAGCTTTGTAAGTAAAGAAGAATACAGCCTGTAACGAGAGCTTTTGTTAGGATTTTTCATTATGTGGCAGATAGCAGTTATATTATTTTGTAGCGTGTGGTGTGATCAGGTGCGCGATTGTGACTGTCACTATAGACCAAGGACAGAGCTCCTCACTTGCAGTTAAAAAAAATCACTTAATTTTCAAAGAATTGTATTATTATTATAGTTTTATTTATTTTCGATGTTTTTTCGTTGTTGTTTTATAAATGCTCTATGACAATTGTTTAAAAAATGTTCAATCAAAACATCCGTTTTTTCTTTGTTGACTAAATCGTCGCGCAGGACAAGACCTTGGTCGACTGAAGGATTTCTTTAGTTGATTACAGCCCTACAAATGTGTAATGTTTGGTTGCTGTGGGTGTTCAGTAACTATTAGTTTGGGTTGTGTGTTTGGTTTTATGTTGTGCGTTCCTCCTTTTTGTTTTGTACATTGCTGAGACTAAGGGAACTTCTAAATTGCTGAGTCTGAAATTCATCTGATCCTTCGACTGTAATTATTCTGGTCAAAGGGCACCTGCTGTTTAAACAATCACTGTAATGACTGATCCAAATGTGAAAGAAGTAACCTTCGCTAATCTTGATGTTCTGTAGGCGATTCAGAAAAGTCGACCTGAAGGATTTAGTTTCTACTTTTTACATTTTACTACTTTAGATTTTGCAACATGGTTTCATCATACAGTTGTTTGTTTATAATATTGCTGTCTTCGCACTCATTTGGATGTGTTTGTACATGGAGACTGCCTGCTGTTGTTTCCCCTGATGTCTTTCACACATGTGAGGAGTAAAGATGAAGATGAAGTCGGGAGTCTGGGCACTAATTACTCTGGCTGGAATGCTGTGCTTGCATTCCTGTCTCCCTGACCTCCTTATTCAACAGACTGTGCTCTCACCCTGAAGGCTTGCACTTTGTCAATGGATGTAAACATGTTGGCACCTGCAAGTCTTAAGCTCCTAGAGACCAGTGTGGGAGTCATGGTTCTCTGCTCCTTTTTCCTTTAAGCGAGCACTCAAGCTGCAATACCCTGCGAGTTAAAAATAGAGGAAGGAAATGCTGTAGTTGGGTGGATGTCTGGCCTGAAAACAATGGATGGTTCAACCAGAGAAGGCTTTCCTGTCATAACTGTTTTGTAAAAGTGATGTTGAAACCTGACTCCTGCAGGATTTAGCTGGGAGGAATGTGGTGTCGGGTTTTTTTTTTTTAAGGAAATGCTGTGCCACGTAAGCAGTATTAAGTTATTTTCCCCTTTCTCTGCAATGTTATAGACTGTTTACTGTAGGCAGTTTGAGGCTTTGGGCTATATTTAAGGTAAACATTTATCCAGGGTGTGGTAAAGTGCTCTTGAGGCTGTTTGTAATACACCATAGGGGAAAAATCAGCCCGTGGACCAGGCGTTCAGCTTTGTTAACAATACTTTCTTTTGGGCTGGAACAGAACACGCATTGTGGTAATGGAGTGTAAAGGCTTTGGCTTATCCAGCGCATGTGACCACTTCAGCAGAGACTTGCCATTTGAAGTGGTTTATTAAGAGAGTGATGCTGAATGATTTGCTCATTGCTCCATTGGCCAGCCAAGTGGCTCCAGCTTGGCCTTGAGTGAGACTTTGTGTTAGTGTTATGGCTGGACACAGCTGCCTCTGTTTACATTTCTCTCTTTCTTTGTTCTGCTTTTACCAGCAGTAAACAGTGTAGTGATCTCTTGTGCTTGGATGCCTATGTCATAGTAATTGTAACCATTAGGCAATGAGGGTTTTTTTTTTTTTTTTTTTCGTTTTGCAAATGTTCCAATTGGATCATATTAACCAGACTGGTTTGGCGCATGCTTATGTCACATGAGTTTCTAGGTTAATACTATGTCAGATGACAATTTGTTACCTTTTTGTTGTTAATGCACTGTAGCTGATTCACATTTTGTCACAGTGTTTAGTGAGTCTTCTGTTTTGAGTGTCCTATTTTGCAAACCTTATAATTGTCACTTTCCTTCTCTTTTCAGAGGGGATCTGACGAACTCTTTTCCTCCTGCATACCTAACGGACCTTATATAATGAGCTCTGGAGCAGGTAGGCATTCATGGCTGAGGGTTTATATACTGTTCAAAAGCTTTGGGTCAGTATGAGTTTTTTTTTTTTTTGCAAAAGGGAAAGGTGCAGTTAACTAGAGCACTGCAGCACCCATAGTAGGCTACAGTTTAGAGTGCACGTACGCAACGGGGAAAGCATTATATAATGTATAGTTATCTGCATCTTTCCATCTCTTATGTATAGTTAGTTTTTAAATACGAAAATTGCATTCAGCATGACACGAGCGGTTGCCGTGGTAATGAACAACCTGCTTGTTAAAGCGAATGTATAAGGCAAAATGACTAAATATGCAGTGTTGGGTATTTATTTCTAACTACAAACAATTGGCCACTGAACCAGCTGATAATCTTCCTTTGATTTGATACGTGATTATAACTTGATGCTCAAATTAACCGCTTGTATTTTACTAATGCAAAAGACATGCGTGCACATGCACTGAGAGGGAGCGCAGTGTGTCAGTGTTCACTGAGCTTTCATCAAATAATGACGCAGTTAAGTGTAGAATTTAAACTGCTTAGTCACCTCTAACAGTAGCTGCTGTTAGGTTTTCATACTTCTGCTTTCCTTCGAGTCCCTTCTGAACTTTACACTTCTGAAACTCTTGATTAAAGCTCAGGGTGACGGGTTGCCAGATACCACAAAAAGAGCATAACAAGCCCATTTTAAAAGCAGTATAAGCAGACAGGTAAAACTAGTTTTACCAATATCCTACAAAATTAAAGGAAGTAACTGATTTATGAATAGAATAATTCAATATAAAATATTCAGATATTATAAACTGAAGTAAATTGATGCATGAGATTAAAGCGTTGCTGATTAATTTTTCAGAGTTTAATTTCACCTATGAATTGTATTTAATACCAATCACTAGAGTAAAGTTCATCTAATAGTTGAGTGTTTTGTTTAATATATTTGGCTATCAATACAGTTTACCAAAGAAAAATGTACCAAATAAAATTAGTATTTGGGTTTATTTATTATACAAAGCCCTTTTTGTCAATTTTGAGAATAACTAGGCATACATGTATAAACAACTATATTGTGAAATATATCCTTACTGTGAAGTAAAATTATTCATGCCATGAAACACAATTTTGGTCGTACCGCCCACCCCACCGGCAGTATATTTGAAATATTATATCCAACTTTACCTGCATACATATAATTAATGCAAGCTAATGTATGCTATATAGAAAATCTCGGCTGTTTACAATGCAAAAATGTAAACTATTATTGCCCATATCTAATCTGCTCTAATGCAGACATAAAAATATGAATGAATTATAAACCTTGGCTTTTTTTATAAAGCTGCTTTTGTGTAATGTGAAGTTTTTTTTTTTTTTTTTTTTTTTCACAAATGCAGCATTGATGAAAAAAAGAGACTTTTTTTCAAAAACATTCAAATAAATCTTATTGACATCAAACCTTTGAAAGTTAATGTACATTTTTATGTACTTGGATTCTTAAGTATGAAATTAAATTGAGATTCTTTTTGTCAGCAAATGGTAACGACAGCAAGAAGTTCAAAGGGGACATCAGGAGCCCTGGCATTCCTTCAAGAGTGATCCATGTACGCAAACTGCCAAATGACATAAACGAAGCAGAAGTCATTTCTTTGGGGCTTCCCTTTGGAAAAGTGACTAACCTTCTGATGCTGAAAGGAAAGAACCAGGTAAAGATCACTGCTGCCTTTTCCCTCAAAATATGATTATACCACGCTTTGAATGTACATCATCGGGCCTTTCCTCATTGCGTTCTCTCCTCACAGGCCTTCCTGGAGATGAACACAGAGGAGTCAGCACAGACCATGGTCAGCTACTACTCCTCTGTCACCCCTGTCATCCGCAACCATCCAATCTACATGCAGTATTCCAATCACAAGGAACTGAAGACTGACAACTCACCCAACCAAGTCGTTAGTACAAATTACATCAAATTAGACATTTAATCAAGGTTAATCACTCAATATAAACTCTTTCAAGAATGATAATGGATACTTGTGCCCTGTCCCCTCATTCCCATAGAGAGCACAGGCAGCACTGCAGGCTGTGAATGCGGTCCAGACAGGAAGCCTGTCTTTGACTGCTGTTGATGGAGCAGGTATGGGCAGCCAGAGCCCTGTGCTGAGAGTTATTGTTGAAAACCTCTTCTACCCAGTTACTCTTGATGTGCTTCACCAGGTAATGACTGTCCTTCAAATTAAATTGAAACATTTGTAATCCTCAAGTAATTTTATTTTTAAATAATATTGATGTTTATTATTATTATTATTTATTCCATTACTTATTGCCCCACCCTCCCAGATCTTCTCAAAGTTTGGGACCGTTTTGAAGATCATAACATTTACCAAAAACAACCAGTTCCAAGCACTGGTTCAGTACTCAGATGGAATGACTGCACAGCATGCAAAGCTGGTGAGTGGCATAGTGGATCAATATATTTTTTGGATGAATGGGCAGCTAAATCCCTTCTGAACCATGTAATCATTTGGATTAACATTTTAACAGTCTTTGGATGGACAGAACATCTACAATGCCTGCTGTACCCTTCGCATCAGTTTTTCTAAACTCACCAGCTTGAATGTCAAGTACAACAACGACAAGAGCAGAGACTACACACGTCCTGACCTACCTACGGGAGACAGTCAGCCCTCCCTCGATGCACAGACGATGGCTGCTGCTGCCTTGTGTAAAACTTAATCTATTTTTTTACTGCTGATAATAAATGGCATTCTCAACATGCATATCACAACTGCTTTTTTTGTTGTTGTTTTTTCAGCTGCTCCTGGTATCATCTCTGCATCGCCATATGGGGCTCATGGTTTCCCACCAACATTTACCATTCAGCAGGCAGCAGGTCAGTCATAGCCCTCATAATAACTCTGGATTGCTTTAGCACAATTTCTCAGCATAGAATCCATGCTGTGTAGTGATCACTGTCTCTCCCACAGGTCTGTCACTGCAGGGCATGCCTTCTGGGGCTCTCGCATCGCTTGGTATCCACGGTGCTGCGGCAGCCGCCGCTGCTGCTGCTGGACGCCTGAGTTTTTCCAGTCTCACTGCAGGAGGAAACAGTGTCCTGCTAGTCAGCAACCTTAACCCTGAGGTTAGTGCTGTTTAGATTCACTTAGCCTTTAGTTCATTAGCCTATGGTTCTTGTTTCAACAGCCCATAATCCATTTTGGTTGGTAGAACTGTAAAAACAGACAAATGTTAGATGGCATATACCAAATACTTCATATGTGTAGCTCTTCAAACCATGTAATTTGTGTTTATGGCTATGGAGGCTCATTTGACTACTGTACAAACATGCATGTCAACCATTTCTTAATATTTGTTGGCCCTTGTCTGAAGCCATCTGAAACATTTCGTTTCTAGTATCCCTTTAGAGCTATGAATATATTGTCTTTATCTTTCCTGTATTTCATTGTTAATCTTCTGTCTTTTCTTTATTTATTGCCTTAGTATTCCTATAGTGAAAAGCATTTTAATTTAGCAAGTTCTGCTGACTGGAACACTACATTTTTTCTTTGTGTATACTGACCTTGTTTTTTACTTCCTTTTTCTTGTTTCTCTCCTCCCCATTCCCCTTCCCTTTTTTATTATTTTAATACTTTGACCTGGAATCTTTTGCCAACTGACTGCACCACTTTTTTTTTTTTTTTTTTTTGTAATTTAAACTCCCTACCCACCCAAACAATATGATTCCCTATTCACATCAATACTGGATACATAAACAATTTGTTTTTCTACTGTGCAACCTACCAACACACAACAACATCCCTACACTACATTGCCGGATATCCTCCTTTACTTCTACCCTTCCCCCACCTTTCCATCATGAACAATATCACCCACCTTCATGATCCTACCACCGTTCTTCGCCATTCCTGTGGAACTGCCTCGCTGTGGATATGTTCAACCTCCACTGTCCTGCCTCCGATCTCTTCCTGTCCCTTCCTCCCTACGCTGCCTTCCTCTGCTGTCTTAAGAGCGTTACGCCCCAATGCCTCTTTATTCTTTTCGGTATGTTATCATTGGCATCTCCTTTTTATTACCTTTTTGTTTTTCATATTTTAACTTCATCTAAGATGTGTGCTTTGGTTTGTATATGTGACTTGGAGTTTTAAAGAATTTTTGGGCTCCTTCATTTGGCGAAGACTAAATATCTATTGCAAATGGCTAAATTGTTAAATATTGTGGCCATAACTGTTGTGTAGTTTAGACTGATCGTTTCTTATTTTAAATGCCATACCTTCTCAATAAGCCCTATTTAATACTGCTAAGTTTTATCTTCGATTCCCTGTGTTTAATCAAAGGTTAATGTGCAAATTAACGTAATATTAAACCAATCAAGAATACTTTGAGTAGCCTAATTCTTTCCAAAAGCGACATACTGTGTTGTGAAGTAATTGTACATCCATCAATGTAGAAAGCCGGGTCCAGTAGTAATGGGTCACAATAGAAATTTAGTCTGTTTGCACTAATAATGCATGCCTTACTTGGCTATACAAATACTTCATTATATAAGTATTTAATTGAAACGTTGAGAAAATGGTAATCAAAAATGGTAATCAATTGTCCTGTCATACAGTAGTCACGTCCTTATGTAGCTACTACTATCTTTTGTTAGGCGTGTATGGTGATGTCATGAGAGTGAAGATCCTGTTCAACAAGAAGGAAAATGCATTGGTGCAGATGTCTGATGGAACCCAAGCCCAGCTAGGTATTTATAAAGGTCTTTAACTTTTTAGCAACTTTCCTAAGAAGCGACACCAACCTCTCTTGCCCTTTTTAGCCATGAGCCACTTGAATGGGCAGAAACTGTATGGTAAGGCTTTGCGGGCCACTCTTTCCAAACACACCACGGTACAGTTGCCACGTGAAGGCCATGAGGATCAGGGGCTCACCAAGGATTACAGCAACTCTCCTCTTCACCGCTTCAAAAAGCCAGGCTCCAAGAACTACTCCAACATCTTCCCTCCTTCCTCTACTCTCCATCTCTCCAACATCCCGTGAGTCCACAAAACTAACACCTGTTCGTAACAGCTGTTTGGCTTCTTTAGCACTGCTTTATTCACTTTCAATTTCTCTTCTTAGTCCTGCTGTCACCGAGGATGATCTCAGAGGATTGTTTCTTAGTTCAGGAGCTGTGGTTAAGGCTTTCAAGTTTTTCCAGTAAGACATTTTACAGATTTGATTTCTACAGATTGTCATGATATTTCCTGGAAGTTTTAAAATATTGTGTTAATCCTTTCAGGAAAGATCGTAAAATGGCTCTCATCCAATTGGGCTCTGTGGAGGAAGCAATTGAGTCTCTGATCAAATTTCACAATCACGACCTGGGAGAGAACCATCACCTCAGAGTGTCTTTCTCCAAGTCCACCATCTGATAGAGGCTGTTTTGTTTTAAAGAGGTTGAAAGGACTGTCACTTTAGACCAAACTGTAAGCCTTCCACAATTTATATCACTGTGGACAAATGTGTTCCACAACACACACTTGATCATTCCTTTAATTATATCTATATTCACACATGTATGTCTATTTTGTAATTCCACTTTAAACCAGTAGACAAGAGGAACTCTTCAACCCAATGTGACTTGGGTTTTTATAGTACGTTTTCTCAGACGGTTTGTTTCATGACTTTGTTCATTGTTGGCACACATCGGTTTTGGATCATAGATGCTGCATAGTTTACACTTGTGCCTCTGCGGAAAGCCGCACCCCTTCAGGTTGCACATGCAAAAGCCTTGTTTCGTTTGTTGAATCTGTAATTAACCTCGAACTTATTCCCTATTTACCTTTACAAAAAAAGCAAGTGTGCCTTACATGGTGCTTAAAGTTAATCTTAATGGCCTTAGGGATATTTTGATGTTTTTGGCTTCTTAACAGGAACCATTAACCTCAAACCTCAGAAAAAAAAAAAAAACCCTACCTGATGTTTCTAGGTGGTCCCCATTTAAATTTGACTTGTGAAAACAAGAATGTTTTCCTGCGAAATGTTTTCTGGTAAATTACTTTAGTTTATTAACAGGCTTTGGTTTTGTACCTGACTGTCACAGCTTATTTTGCATAGTTATTCTAAATGTGGACCTTTTCCTTATGTACCGTATGTAAGATATTCTATAATCTATAGTTTCATTCCTTTTTTTATTGTAGTCACACACATACTTCTATACTGTCATCTATTTGTGCTTTAACCCACTGTTCTCTGCCTAGACTGTTATATTGTCAGTTTAGTTGGGGGAAATGCTTTATAATTTCCCCATTTTTACCCCATTGCCTTGCTGCTTATGGGTTTTGTCAGTTATGAAACCGCTTGGAACCAAACCAGAGTTCACTGATTTTTACATAATTTGATTACTCTGTGTGTGGTAAAATAAGTCAGATTAGTTTTTTTGTTATCTAGCTCACATGTTTTAATGAACATGTAAATTTCACTTTTTTTTAGGAGGTCTCTGATTGTCACTTGCCATTTATGTTGAAGAAAATTTAACATTACAGAGTCTTAAGTTCCTATGTGGCGTTTGTGTGAACCGAGACACCTGTGATAATAGTTCGGATTGTTTTTGGCACTTCTATGTTTGTGGGGGGATTTGGCATTAAGGCCATGGTCTTTTCGAAACATCCATTTCATGTTTGTGGCAGAAGTCCTAATGCTCAGACATTCCCTTTTACCTTTTGAGTTTGTACTTGTAACCTTTCCATTTTAGTGGAAAAAAGCCTTTGCAATTAATATTTGCTTGGGTTTTATTTTTTTCTTCCTGAAGAGTAGCATGATGGACCAAAGCATTTTCCATGCACTGCAAGACAGTTTCTGATATTTCTTATTGAAATGTATCTTACTGTGCAGCAATATTCTGTTTCATTGACTGCTTTGATTTCAGTGAGCAGAGGCAAAACGTTTAGAGGCCTTATCTTTATATTATTGCCTTTGTTTACAAGACCTTAAAAGAAAAAAATACACAAGACATTGTGGGCTTTTTTTTGGCCTAAGCATGGATCAAAACATTATTTCTGTTGTCAGAACAGAACCAAACAAAAGTCTTAAAGTAGCGAATAGAGCTCCTTTCTATTGCGTTTATAAAGATACTACTTTCTATTGCGTATATAGTTATACTTGTTTTTCCCACTATGGATGTAATGTTGAGAAACAGAATGGGTGAGGGCTACTGTATATATATATTTTTTGTTTTGTACCAGTATATGAAAATCAACATCATTTCTGTGTCAAACATGTATATTTTGATAAGGTAAAAACAGACATTCAGCTCATTGTAGAGCCTTCCTTTTTTATTACACAATATTAAAGAGATTCCAACACGTGTCTGAACATGTAATTGCCCTCTTGAAAGCATAACCTTCTTTTGATATAGATGCTCATACTTTTCTGTCTTCAATAAATCTTTCTGTTTCTTGCTTCTTCATCTTTGTCTTTTTTAATTTTCCGAAATTATTAAACATCTTGATCTTTTCACGTTCTACATCTGTTTGCTCTGTCAGTCATATGGTTAACAATCTCTCTTTTCTACCTTCCTGCATTTGGGAGACCTCTAATGACTCACTGGATTCACTAACTTGTTTCCTACCATCTGTTGGCTGTTAGGGGATATAGAATGAGAAATCGTTTGAGTGTATGAATTCACTTTAATTTTGATGGGAAGCTATTGAATTCTTGGAGTTGCTTCAAGTGGCTCAATTAAAATATTTTTTTTATGATTGTGATGTTCAAAATGAGTTTGTGTATAGAATAGCTGGAGATACAATCTGCCGTTCTAGACTGAAATATGGCAATTCCCCCCTGCATAGACCTTTTTCAGAGTAGCGCCATGACAGTTATGAAAGCAAGGCTGTGAGGGATGGGTTTACAATGCTTTCAATGTCATGGAAAGATATTTTTGCAGTGTTTTATCAACAGAACAATCCAAAAACACATTAAATAACAGTGCAACCCACTGAAAGCTGGTGCTGCTGTGAATAACGTTATTACTGCTTTGCTAATTCAGTGGCTTTTCTCTGCTCTTATCAGTAGTAAATGTTTTTTTTGGTATGTCTCTTTTTACAATATTTACTGATTTTGCATATTTGAATGCATTAAGTAAGAGCCATTTGCCAATGTACTTATAAGTTTATAGAGAGCCCAAAAACTAGGTCTATATTTGTATATGTATTATCTGTAGCCTGCAGTTTGTGAAAAGTCTCTCCAACTTAATGTTATATTCTGCTTCTCGTACAGCAGGTGGCACACTAGTGTAAGATTTAAAAGTGGGTCATTCCTACATTTTGGTGCCATTTATACATTGATACTTGTGGATAATGCGTGTTTTTTTTTGTTTTGTAAAGAAACATGGAATGTTTTAAGCTGTATTCAATAATTTATTGAAGGTGCAATGTGTAAAAATTGAGTAACAGAAATGCAATATGACATCCACAACTATCTTTTCAGTGGTGTATTAAGAACTTGCTTAATAAACAGTAATGATTTTATTACTTTAGAATGAGACATTTATATCAGAATGTCTAATATGGGGAGAATTAAACTTCGGGGTTCTGACCTGTTTGCTGTTACATATGAGAGCGCTCACAAGACGAGTACAGAATGAATGGAGGTCTATGGAGCTATACCCCTAAAATCCACTTTTCTCAGGTTATAATTTTTTGTCTAATAATATGAATGTGTTATTCGAAAGGAGATGCAAAGAAATTACACATTATTGGGTGTTCGATTTATTTAGTCACTTATTTGCTTTAAAAATCGTTTTAAAATGTCACATCGTACAACTAGAGACCTGCATTATGGCAATCCTTCAGTCACTTTGGTGCTTTCGCGCGTAGACAGACAAGAAAAGCAGCGAAATTTGAAAATACTACTGTTATTGTGTCATGAAATGTAGTTTTAATCATTTTTCAGTCAACAATGTAGTTGTTTAAACGTACAGTCTGTAATTTTTGGCCACCAGGGGGCACACAATCTAAATAATAACAAAAGACGTACTTTGATGACGATTGAAAGTATGGGCTCACGGGAGTTGTTGTCGCTGTCCCTGACAACCATAGACTGTAAAAAAAAGCTGACAACCAGCCCCCCGAGGGAGAGAGAAAGAGAGCGCGAGCGAACACATCGGAACTGTCATTCCCTTCATTCCTCACTCATTCTAACTATGTATTTTTGACAATCACGTCTTTTCGAAGAGAGATATAGATGAATTATCAGACCCTTTTAAATCAATATTCCATCTAACGTTAGCTAGTATTAATAGAAGTTTAAAAAACACGGTCACCTTTTGTTAATAAAATAATTACGTTTATACTATGATATCGTACAAGACAAAGTTAGTGAACTGCATATGAAGCTACTTTCTCCAGCTTAATTTAGTTTCACACATGACATAATTCCACAAATTATACGGATAGATATAGTTAACTGAATGGGTGCTTACCTGTTTATTAGAATGCAAGCGAGATCGGCATCTCTCTGTTGCCTATAACGTTAGGCTTATTTAGCTTGTCAAAGCTCCATTTTAAAATTCAACCCCACTGTTTAATGTGTCATGCTTCTGCTCCTGTCTCAAATCCTTCTCGGGTTATATTTTTCTCCTGTACGTTTGCTAGGTTGACCATATTTTGATTAGGACATTTTCATCACTTTATAAATTCAGTCAGGACGGCCAGGACAGGACGTGAAAGCAGGACATGTCAGGACTGTTGGTCGCCCTAACGTCTGCGCTTTGAGGTGGCTCCAGCAGCAGAACGTGCAGGCAAAGCGTAATCGTGGTCCATAAATGGGTCAATATCACCATAGAGTGCCTTTCACCCCTCACAACACTCACAAATTTTAATTTACCATTCGCTTTATGTCATGTCATAATAGTAGACACTCAAATACTATAAAAAATATATTATCTGAGCTCCCACAATTTTTTTTTTAAATTATGGACCTTTTTTGAGCATAAAGCATAGATATGTCCACCCTGTCGTTAAATATATTTTCATTGCATTATTAAGTTACAAATTGCATGTTATTGCCCCAACACCGAGCACAATGGATTATATCGGTATAATTAAATTATTGTTTTAAAAATTATTTAAAAATACCAAGATGACAGGGCGGACGAGCCCACGACAGGGTGGACAAGCACACGACGGGGTGGACACATAAAGCAGAACACAAAAAGCATGACAAAATATGAAACAATGCTCAGGTAGGCCGTGGCACTAAGGGGCTGAAAGTGTGCCAAGAAAACTTTTCCACACCATTACACCACCACCACCAGCCTGCACTGTGGTAACAAGGCATGATGGATCTACGTGGCCGACAGGGTGGACATTTTGGAACAACGACAGGGTGGACATTTTGAGCTTCAATTAGCATATTAGCTTACAACAAACTGGGACTAGGTAAATATTTAGTCTGGTTGTTGAAGATAATTTGGTATATTAAAATGTACATATTTGAAAATTATTGTATTTGAATCACTTCCAGTATATTTTATGCCGACAGGGTGGACATGTTAAGCTTTGGCAAAACAAGTAAGCAACCTCATATGAAGAAAATTTGTTAGTTGTAAAATCAGCAGCTACTCACTTCAGCAGTTGAATTTCCCGCCACTAAAGAGATACAACAATCTGTTGTCCTGATGTCACTAATGGGGATGGCCTATTCTTAAAGGGGCAGATTCCACAATACGACAGGGTGGACAACCATTTAAGGGACATGGACAAACTCTTCTTTTTTATTAAATAAAAATATTGTTTTTATTATAAACTGATCAATACACTAAATTTGAGTAATATCTTATTAAACTAAATATTAATAGGAAAAAATAAATTAAAAAAACAAATTAGATTGGACTATTTTACTCTCATTCAAATTTGATGAGCAGTGCATGGGACATGACAAGCAAAATAACATACATCCTCTTATACAAAACTATAGAAAATCTTGAAAATCTTGAGCCAAATAATGCTACTGCTATGAATAAAAAAAACATAGCCTTATATAACACACCCTTTCATAGTCATTTCATTTGTATGTTAAGTTATAATGGAAAATCAGTTATTTATGTTCAGGACACCAAAAGGCACCCTACAGTGATATTGACCCAAATATCCTGTAATGTAATCTAGAGCGAGCATGTTTGCGAGACAGATGTTGATCTCCGAGTCCTGAACCGCGCACGCGCACAATGTCGGGAGTGGTAAGCTAGCAAGAGATCTTGCGTGCACCCAACCCCCCTCAAGTTTGTTGCAGGTGCAGAATGATACTAGCTAATACTTTTTTTCTTCGTCGTTGTTTTCTTTGCTTTTATTGGCGGTAGTCCGGTGTTCACCCTTGTGTTTGGTGGTTTCGCTGGGTTCCGCATGAAGTTAGAGAAAATAGAGGAGTCAAAGTTTACATGGCGTCATAGACGGGCGACAAAACGGAAATGAAGAAACGGCCCGTGTCTTCGAATTAAACTATACATTTCTCCGGATTTGAAAGTTGGTGGAAACTGTCTGGATAATGTAAGTACATATCTAATAGAAATATATAACATAGAAACAGTTATTTTTGCTATTTTTAAAGCAGGAAAAATATTGTGCCTTTAAAGCTCAAATCTGTGGTTTATTTATAAAGATAGTGCCTATTTAAAAATTTGATGTGACGTGTTTGGAGTTGTGAGATCCAGTCTTTCACTGGGTCCTCAGCGCTCATGTACCCGCCTGGAACAGCTTTTCCTTGGCTAGTGCTTCTGATGTTTGCTGGTGGTGCTGATGTCTTTAGTCTAGTGGTTTCATTAACTAAGTTAACGCTGGTGATGTTATGGCTCCGTATTATATATAAACAATATTTATATTTATTATTTATATAAAAACAATATGAATGTAAGCCAGAGGAGAACTGGCCCTGACTGAGCCTGGGTTCTCCCAAGGTTTTTTCTCCATCCAGTCTGATGGAGTTTTGGTTCCTTGCCACTGTCGCCTTGCTTTGCCTTGCTTTTGGCTTGCTTAGTTGAGTTTATTTAACATTTAACAATATTATTGATTTTTGTTGTACTACTGTCATGTTATCACTGTGAAGCTGCTTTGATACAATCTGTATTGTGAAAAGCGCTATATAAATAAATGTGACTTGACTTGACTTAACTAAGTTACATGAAACTAAGTTTCATGTAACTTAGTTCTTCTCCCTCTCTGTGTTATGGCTTTGCTATGTGGGGATAAATGTGCTGGTTACGGTCATGAGACAGCTGATTAGCCTGCTCATTGTCCGTAAAACAGTATGTTGAATCACCAACCCGTTGACAAGTGGATCTTGGAAGCATTTTAAGCCGATCACAAAGAGATTTCAAAATCAGAGAAAAAAAGCCTATTGTGTGTAGTAAATGGTGTCTAGAGGATGCGGAGGCATGCGCGGTGTTACAATCATGCCATTTTTGCCGCGCCCACCTTTGGGCTCATGCGGATGCATCGAGTTTAAACAAGGCTTTACGCTTTAACCAGCTCAGCCACAGTAATGGATAATATTTAGCTAGCTAAACGTTTACTACCCTGTTAGAAAAAATATATAGTTGCATAGTTTCATGTGGTTCCTCTCCCTCACTGTATTTTGGTTTGCTATGTGGGGAGAATGTGCTGGTACGAAATGTATGTTAAGTTTGTGAGACAATCGGCTGATTACTATTATTATATTATATATAAAGTCCCTTCCTTGATCTTCACCTGACTATGGCTTTGTAAACTTTATCCATGATGTGGTTTATAATGGTAACGTTACAGAAACAGTGACAATGTTACACACTCTTACTCTGGCTATTCTCGGCTGTCTCAGACTCTCTTGTTAGTCCCGTTTTAGCCTGTAGCTTCTTCGAAAGGGAGGGGTGAGCAGTGCAGTGTTGCCAACTATTTTCAAAGAAAAGTAGGCCTTCCCTAAATGTCGCTAGATGACGTCATTCGCAACGTACTTGTCACTAACACACACACGTTCGTTGGCAACACTGGAGCAGTGGGCTGAGCCCTTAGTGCAACTCGCAGCCGAACCACTAGATGTCGCTAAAAAATACACACTGCACCTTTGAGTTTAACCCAGGTATTTAATACATTAGATGTATGAGGGTTGTGGCAGATTTGAGGTCACATGATTAGACAAGGGTTGTGTTCTGATAAAATAGTCTCATTTTAGCATATTTTTTTTCGATCAGCTTTTTAATTTCCTTCTCTATAAATCTTTTTTTCTTGCGAATCTTCATGTGAATCTCTCTCTCCCATCTCCTCGTTTTCTAAAAGTATTGCCTCCTCTCCTTGGAGTCAGAATCCTTGGTATGCATCTGCTGCACATCCCTGCAATCAAGAAGATATACATAAAATATGCTAATGTATTTCATATGTGAAAAAATAAATATTCAGAAGTCCATCCCGTTAGCATCATTGAGGCATCAGGATTATAAAAAGTTTGGGCATTGAGTGGGTAAAATTAGCCACTTCATGGCTTGCAAACAATGTAACTACATTTGGTTAAACCATTTACAAACTACTTAAAAACTAACCTTTACTGGGAACTGAAAAGGCACAGAATCATAGGAGTTTTGATATGTTTTTAGAATTGAGAGGCAATAGGCAAAACCATTTTTCATGGCTCAGAGGATTGCTTTATTGGATCAGGTGAAGCAGTTCCTAAATATGAGGCAATGGTGAGTGAGAAAGTTATCTAAGTCCTCCTGTTACTGTACCAGACTCTGTTTTTCAGATATTTAAATATTTTGGTTCACTGGCCATTTGCTGCTTGAAATTTCAGCAAATTAGTAAGGTATGAGCAAGGGACGCACAGTTTATTGAATCTTTTGAAGGCATGATAAATTAAATATGCTACAGCCATAGTTATCACTGCAACCTTTCAAGGGCACTGAAAAGAGATAAAAAATAAAAAAGTACAATATAAACAGATTTTTTTTTTTTGAAGAACCTATTTAACAATTGTATGTCTATATAAATGTATAGGCTATGTACAGTCCAATGTTTTGTTAGTAAGTTTTAAATCAAGCAATTTTAAACCAAAATCTAAATGAGCCTGTTTTGGGCCATGATGACCTTTACTGTAAAGAGACTTTTTGACGAAAAATGACTCTAAAATGCTTAAGAAAACGATGAAAGACGCATATGTTTGGGATGAATATAGAATCAAAATGATTAACGTGTAAGCACAAATATCAGTGAACTTGATTAATGTAGAAATGTTTGCTATATCCACAACCTTTCAAGCCTTTCAACTTGCGTGTGCATAATTCAACATGTTGCAATTTGTAGCCTACAAATAGAGACATTTTTATGAATATGAATTAGTGTATCATAATTTGAGCATGCCACAAAGAAGATGTGCATGTGTGGATCAGGTAACGCGCATGCATTCACTGACATCTTTTCTGAGTCAATCTCATTTGATTCATTTGGATTTTGAGACTTTCTTTTCGAGTTTTTTCAGGATTCCACAACCCACACACAAACAACTAGAAATGAATAGGCATGGTACTAGTTATTAATGTGTGCACAACTACACATCTATTTGACAAATTCACAAATCTGTGTCACTACATTTAAACTAATACAATACAACTTGTATGTGCAAAATCCAGAATCGCATGGATATGCAGCATCAAGTTGTTAATACAAAACCTCAATTTTGTGTTAATCAGGGTTTCCGTGGGGTCTTAAAATGTCTAAAAAAGTCTAAAATTTCAAAATCACAATTTAAGGCCTTAAAAAGTCTTAAATTGGCTGAAGTATTGTGTTCTAGGTCTTAAATCTTTTTTTAACGGGTCTTAATTTTCCTATGTCCATGTAAATCTCATTGAAATGATCCCACAGCACTTTGGAATGTTTTTATTTATTTATATTACATAGCTGTAGTTCTTAATTTGCTGGAATTCGAAAAGGGGATTTTATAAAAACAGAAACGGAACAAATTTCCAAATTCATGGAACCGTTTATACTGATTTTCGCTGAATGTTCAGTTTGAATAAATTAAATTACTTTGCGAATAATTTTGAGAACTCGTTGCGCGTTTCCTTGTACGTGTTTTTTATTTTATTTTTTTTTCATGATATAGGCCTTAAATTTTATTCATATTGGTCTTAAAAGGTCTTAAAAATTCTAAAATTTGACTTTGTGAAACCTGCAGAAACCCTGGTTAATGTAGCTCAGAATTTACATGTGCAACAAGATGTGCAACTGTGAATGAGGTGACATCAGTTGTATTGAAAAGTCAGTTCTTTTTAATTTTTTTTTATTTAAAAATGATTTAAGTTATTTAATTATGTTACATATCACTCCGGCGGCATCTCATAATGTTACATCTCACCCCAGGGTAACAACTAACCCCATGGGTGAATTGTAACATTTCACACTCATCGTGTTTGAAACTAAACAATGCATTTTGTGTTTGTGTTGCAAAGATAATAGTTATGTCATTTGATAGCAGACACTTGTAACTAGTTTGAATCACATTTTGAACACACTGGCTTAAAGTATACTCCAAGATTTAGACAGAAAGGTAAAAAAAAAAACCTGATCCACACATGCACATCTTCTTTGTTGCATGCGCAAATTATGATAGCCTACACTAATACAAAAGAAAAATATTTGTTTTCACAAAAAAGCTCTCTATTTGTATTGCCACACATTCATTCAATTTTTTATTTAGTAAAACATTTCTGCAACATTAAAAATTTAATTGATATTTGTGCTTGCACGTGTTAAATCTTTTTTTTGGATATTATATTCATCCCATAAAGCCTATTATGAGCAATCTTGAGATGAGTGTAAACGGCAGAGGTGAGTTTGAAGAGAGCTCGTCCAGGCCCCGCCCCCTCCTGAAGGTAACCGGCTGATGAGAACTGTCGTACACGAATCAGATTCAGGATGATGAACTGAATTATGACGAAGTGCTCGAGTCAGATGCGTTAGAAAGCTTCAAGCTTGCGCGATTTAGTTGATCTAAGCTAAATGTAGGCCTATACCAGATCCTGAAAAGCTAATCCAAAGTGTGAGCACAGGCGGAGATGTTTAAGCCAGAATGGGGCAAAATTGCCTTTGTTCCTCCAGGACAGAGAGGACTCGTGCAAACGGCTTGAGATGTGCTTAGGATCTCTGCTTTTCAACTGGAGCTAGTGAGCTAGAAACAACACGATTCCGCCAACAACTAACTGATAACTTGTGCGAATAAGATGAAGCACTGAAGAAACGCTAAACGGAAAGGCGTTACAGACGGGATGTGTTTCTTGTGTGCTTCTCGAGCAGACCACATGGGGTAGAGGTATCTGGAAGTTGCTGCGCTGCAAACGGGGAGCATCACTGTAGGAGGCTCGAGACGCGCATTACACTGTCCCGCGTTCAGATGATGGACGGATTTCTGACAGAGGGATAAAACATGACCGTGGACCACATTGGAGCCTCCTTGCAGCATAAAACACAATTGTAATGGATTTTCCCTTGAAAAACATCAACTCTGTGCCGATTAAGAAGTAAGCTACAGAAAGTGATGCTGCTCGCTCTGTCTAAAGGAATGAAAATCGCTCTGGATTACAAGCCTAGTTATGATGTTCAAAACTGCGTGTATGCATTCACTCAAGCAAGCGGGTATTTGAAAATTTGTCTGTGAAATAAGCGATCGAGAATCTTCGTTTGGAGGTGAAGACTATACCAAGTCAAATGGAGTTGCCACTGGTGGTTTTTACGGTAGTGTGTTGGGTTCGTATGGTCGGACGACAGGATCATCTCAGACAGACATGCGGTATACTGGAACAGTTCAAACTCCAGGTGAGAGTGCATGTAACGTTACCCTATGGCAAGCTAGCTTAATATTTAGCCCTATATTACCGTGCCATTTCCTTTACATTACGTGTTAGGAGTTAGTACTGACTTATTTGCTGAATTCTTTAACATTTAATTCAAATATGCTTCATACCTAGTCTTTTCCGATTGTTACTGATACCGGTTTTACTTTTACTAAACATTTGAAAATGACAAGTGACATTTTCTCACCAGCTATAATTTACATTTTGATTTTTCATAGATAGGCTATATTTAAATAATCAGTGTCTAACCAGGAGAATAAGCTAACTAGTAGCTTATTAATAAACTAGTAAAACTGAAGGGCCAGCAATAAATGGAATAGGCCCTACTCACTCACTAGTTAACTTTTAGCAGTTGATTTGATCCTATCCAATGGCGCGCCTTGCAATTTATTAGTAGGCTATTACTGGGATAGTGACTGACTAGTAGCGAATGACCACTAGGATCTAATTATTAAGCACTAGTAATTAATTGATTAGGTTCTTCGAGTCACAAATAAAATAATTACTGGTCATTAAAATCGGTAAAACTTAGTTTTAAGGAATAAATGTTAAAATGACCTGCCATACTCTGTTTAAACCCTGGGTCATAAATCATTGCTGCTATAAGACACAGATGATGGATATGGGCTTTTCATGTGTTTGAAAAGGATTAATTTTATGAATTACAAGGTGTAAGTAACATTTTTGTAATGTGGACGGTAGAATATGCATCATCCACAAAATCTTTGTGACTAAGTATGAGTTTAACACTTCTAATCCTCTTAGAAATGTACTAAGGGTTGAAGAAAATAGCAAGTAGGGATCATATAATTGCCAGGATTTGTTCACCACTGCTGATGCTGTCAGAGCCCCTGTATTATTTACAAAATTAAGTAGCAAAACTTGTTAAATGTATATGGTATTTCTCAAAATATTTTGCATGAGCTGAATCAACAACAAAAAAAGCACATTATCATGATGTGGGCTATTTTAGTCAATCAAGAGAGCAGATGCAACCCCAGATGCTTTCATGAGTTGACAGGTTTTAAAATCATAAGTTCCATGTGAAGTTCCTTGACATTGCTCATTCCTTCTTATTTCAAGGGTATCTGTGAGCAGGGTTCTCTTGCTGGCTTGGAAGGTTTGCTCAGGGGATGTCAGCCTAATGGCTTTGGACATGCAGCTCCTCAGGTAGAGCTTGGCTAGATAAATAAACACGGCGAAGGTGCTCTCACGGCTGAATTAACAAAGTTAAGAGTGGCTGTCTTGCAGTACATCAGTAGTCTGCCGAGGTTTAAAATATTAAAGAGGCTCAGAGGAAGATTTCTTCTCGAGCTGGGAGCATGCTCTTCCACCTCAATGAAATAGGGCCGAGTTAGATTTTTTTTTTTGCATTAAAAAAGCTACCCTGATGCGTTTAATCTTCATTGACCTTTATTTAGCAGGATACCTTACCTTTTTTCACACTGTGTAGCCAAAAAACGTGCAGCGTTAGAGTCTAAAATCCATTCCCCCTGTTTATGATATAGCTTGAATCGGTAGGCTTTGCTTACTTTTTTTGCAACATGGCTGAGAAGAACCATGTTTGGTTCCTCAAAATCTTTTTACTGAACAGTTCTTAAAAGACCTTTTTCCATTAGTGTGAAGGATTAAAAACTTTTTTCGCTTTAAAGAGCATTGTGTGGAATGGAAAGTATCCATGGATGTGAAAGGTTATTCATGGCTGCCATTAAAAGCTTTTATTATTTTTATATTCTAGAATAGTTTTCAGAACTGAAATAAAAACGCTGTTGGTGCTCCCAAAGAACATGTATTTCTTTTATTTTCCAGCTACTCTATCAAAAGAGTCGCATTTGCGCCCCTCCAAGGGATTGTACGAGAACCAATCCAAAAGAAAAAATCTTAGGGGTCAGCTTTACTTTTCAGCCCATCCTGACCTCCCTTCTAGTCCTCTTGCAGTATTGTAGTCACAATCGAGGTGAGCCTTTTGCAGGGCAATTCACCTTGAGCATTAAAAGCTTGCCATGAATCATATTTCTCTCTCTTAAGCTCCCTGTCAGGGGTTTTCTATTGAAGCCCACACTGAAAAGAAGATGGACATCCCTTCAATGCCAATATGCTTGTCCTCTTGGGGGTCCAGATGAAAAAAAGAGAAGATGCCCAGCTCTGTAACCCAAGAGGATAGACTAATCTAATCCTGTGGTTTATCCTTCAAAAGGCCCTCTCTTCTTGAAAGCTTTGAGGTTCTTAACAGAAGTCCCGGCTCATAGCCCCTCGCTCAAGTTGTGCTGTGGTTGGCTGGGGACAGCTCAGTGCTGGATGTTGTCTCTGCCTTCGGAAAGGAAAGAAGAAGGAAAAAAAAACAAGTGGAGCTGAGGAATCCAGTGCTCACAGTGATTCATAGATGGCTGCTGTCATTATTCCCTTGACAGCTCACACTGCTTTTTTCTGAGACACTCTGCGGCTGCCTTTTGGGGCCTGCGGTAGTGCTTTCTGTTGGAAGTCCTGGCACAGCAAAGCAACCCAGGGTTATTTGCATACAGGTTCATCTCTAAATTGTTACCATTATGGAAACAATGAATACGTGAAAAGGTCTTGATGGAAGCCACAAATAGCCCTAGCTCTGAGAAAGGCTATGAATATCTTAAGTATATTGCCTGTCCAACATACAATGCATATAAAAGTCCAGTTTGCAAGTCTTTATATCGGCTTATTGTTATTCGTGATTGAATTTAATTAAACATAACCTCTCCTCTCGTCTGATTGTTTGCTATTAGATGGAGTTGCAAAACCATGTCTAATGATTTTGACGATCCACAGCTGTGTTGATGATGATGATGATGTAACGGCTTTGAAATACCCATCTTTGAGCTGTCTTTTCAACGGGAGAATCTCAAGCACTCTGGCTCAGATTTATACTCTATATACCCTTCAGTCGTTTACATTTGCTCTGTCGTTTTTAGGTGGAATTGAAAATGTTAAAATGAAACTTATTTATCTCTTCATGCTCATTACATGCCTTACGCTAAGATAGCACTCGGATACTCGGGAGCGTATCAAATTTCCTCTTGTCAGACAAAGCAGGTAGAAGCTCAAGTAGCCGTTTGAATAGTAAAGAGGTTTGATGCTCATGTTGTGATTTGTCATTCCTGTCTATCTCAGGTTTACAACCTTCCCAGCAAACACAGAATGTTCCCCTAACGTTCCCATATGGTTCCTATTTGGTTATTTTTTGGGAACAAAATAAGAAGGTTCTGGGAATGTTCCCTGTTGGTTATTTTTAGTTTTAATTTAATAACCTAAGGAGAACGTTCTGGGAATGTTCCCTGTAGGTTATTTTTAGGTTCTCCTAAAAGGAACGTTCCCATAAAGTTTCCAGAATGATCCCCTAACCTTAAGGGAACGTTCTATTTACATTAATAAAACTTTCCTGGGGAACCAATAGGGAACGTTCTGGGAACCAAAAAGTAACATTCCCAGAACCTAAAATTGTTAGCTGGGTTTGTGGCTAAAATGTATTTTCAAGAAGTTTTCACCATATGAATTATCCTTTAAAACAGCACTATCCTGTCAGGAAACGGGTGGCTTTTAAAAACAGGAATGGTTGTTAGTTAAGTTTTATTCTTTCTCTCTGTTTGAAGGTCTCTTACTGATTTTACTGCACTCAAAGGTGCTTCACCAGTGACGCATTGCCATATGGGAATATGTCTTGAAATATGTAGGTTCACCAGTTAAAGATTCATCCCCTTTGGTTTTATCATTTGGTTGCAGCGACGTCAGAGTGCACCATTCTGTTTTTAGTTTTATCCCGGATTTTCAACATTAGATGTGGTAAATATTTATCTTTGCTTGGTAAAAGTGTTTTAGTGTTTAAGTTTTCAAGCCCTATTACACCCTAATTACATCTCAGGATCTGATGTGTATTAATGTAGTTTCATGGTTTTCCCAAGGCTTAAACATTTCAGCATTTAGAGCAACTGTGTATGTTTATCTTAGAAAAACAGAATAAAATCATGTTCTTTGAGATAGACATGGTCAAAATCATACTATTACATAAAAGTGATGCTTTTAAACGTTTAAAAATAGCACAAGGTACAGCTTTAACCCTGGGGCTACAGTAAGACCTGTGGCAAACCACTATATTAATGCATGTTTTTCCACTTTCCACAAGCAATCTGGGGGAAAAAAGACTGTCCCCTTTCCAGTAAAGTTTCATAAATCTTTCTCTTTAAATACATAGCAATGGTTGTGGATGTTGCTTTTGCTGTATATCTTGCTTTCAATGCTTGCACAGTATGCCGTGTCTGTCTTGGGAATACAACTCAAGGAATTTTTCAAGCTGTCAGAGCACTTTCGGCACTGTGGAACAGAAGCTCGGCATTGTTTTAGGGTTTGCAGTTTCAGACCTGACACATGCTTGTTCAGCAGTCATTGAATAGACCAACTGTACGTGAAATGTGAAAATCAGATTGTACGATTCCTTTGCTGATGAAATAAGATTTCTTCTTTTGTGATTTATTTTTGTTAATTATCACTTCTTTGCAGCTTTTACACCTCAGAGCACAAAAGCTAAAAAGGCAATGTACACAACAAAAAGGTGCATTTAAACAGTCTAGCGCTGCACAGGATGCATACATGCATGTACATAGGAATTTGCAAAAGCAGATATAATAATAATATTATCAAATTTAATGTTTGTCAAATATTGAATTGTTAAAGCTGCAGTCCGTAGCTTTTTTTTGGTTTAAAAATTATCCAAAATACATATTTGCGAAAATACGTAACCAGCCAGTGACCAATGCTATCTGCTTGACTTAGCTAGATTCAAGGTAAGCTTGTAATAACAGTTTTTTTTTAAATTCCAGTGGTAACGGTGGATTTCTGCGGGAGATTTGAGCATGTCTTTGCGAGTCTCGGCTAGTAGGCTATATTGAGTCATTACGTCACACTCTGTACTCATAAAGGAGGAGTCTCTGGCTACGCTATCAGACCATTTTGCAAGATGTAAACAACACTGGTCCAGAAACACTTCCTGTTTCAGTTTGTAACTGTTTTCTTTATTTCACATGTAAAGACAACATCTTAAAGTCCCTGTGAACCGGAAGTTGCAAACGATTTTTCTCCAGTGCTGTGACGTATTTCCAAGTGAAACGGAATATTGAACAGAGGGCAGGGTTTTACTCTAGCACTCCTCCTCTCCATCTCTCGCTCATAGCAAACTAACGGTTTGAGGGGAGTGGTTAAGCGTTTCCCCACCCAAGCTGTGAAACCTACGTCATCAGAAAAAGAAACCATTCCAGACCGGAAGTAACTTTTCAGATTTTGATTAAAGATTACCAAGGTAAAAATTTGTTTAATATATATTTACTTGCACGGATTTATTGTTCACCACAAGACTAGTAATATGCGCTAACAAAGTAAATAGGTTCAATTTTGATTTCACAGGGACTTTAAAGATGTTTGTTTAACTTTTTGATTCAGTTTTATATGTTCTGTTGGTTGTATTTTATCCCAGCTTTTATGTAGTGTTAAAAAACTGAAACAGGAAGTGCTTCTGGACCAGTGTTGTTTACATCTTGTGAAATGGTCTATATTGAGTGATTACGTCATATTCTGTACTCAAAAAGAATGAGTCTCGGCTAGTAGGCTATATTGAGTCATTACTCATTACGTCACATCTGTACTAGGGCTGCACGATTAATCGCACAATGTTGTTATGCTTATGCGCATCTAAAGCCGGTTCCTTGATTAGCAGTAAATCACCTTCACCTGCTTTCAGATGGAGCGGCATTTACTACAAAGAGCCGTAGTTAACTGACAAGCTGAGCCATATTGCATTAAATATCGCTGGCGATTACGTCCTCGATATAACGCGATTTGGCTCAGCTTGTCAGTAAGTTACGGCTCTTTGTAGCAAATGCCGCTCCATCTGAAAGCAGGTGAAGGTGATTTGCTACTAATCAAGGAACCGGCTTTACTGATTAGATGCGCATAACAACATTGTGCGATTAATCGTGCAGCCTTAATCTGTACTCATAAAGAATGAGTCTCGGCTAGTAGGCTATATTGAGTCATTACGTCACATTCTGTACTCATAAAGAATGAGTCTCGGCTAGTAGGCTATATTGAGTCATTACGTCACATTCTGTACTCATAAAGAATGAGTCTCGGCTAGTAGGCTATATTGAGTCATTACGTCACATTCTGTACTCATAAAGAATGAGTCTCGGCTAGTAGGCTATATTGAGTCATTACGTCACATTCTGTACTCATAAAGAATGAGTCTCGGCTAGTAGGCTATATTGAGTCATTACGTCACATTCTGTACTCATAAAGAATGAGTCTCGGCTAGTAGGCTATATTGAGTCATTACGTCACATTCTGTACTCATAAAGAATGAGTCTCGGCTAGTAGGCTATATTGAGTCATTACGTCACATCTGTACTCATAAAGAATGAGTCTCAGCTAGTATAAGTTACATTGAGTCATTACGTCACATCTGTACTCATAAAGAATGAGTCTCAGCTAGTATAAGTTATATTGAGTCATTACGTCACATCTGTACTCATAAAGAATGAGTCTCAGCTAGTATAAGTTATATTGAGTCATTACGTCACATATGTACACATAAAGAATGAGTCTCAGGCTAAAGAACACTTACACAAGGAACTTTGCCAATGGTTTAAAATACCAGAGAAAAACAACCTGACTAATATAAATTTGAAGCATTATTAGAAACAAGTAAACACTCTAAATAAGAACAAATAAATTTGCATTAGCACAAACTACTGAACAAAGATACAAATAAAATAAGTATTTTTTACAATTCAAATAACACTGAAATTAATAAATAGAATATATACATTACAAATATTTTACAAAAGTTATTCAGTAAAGATCAACACTTGATATGTGTTAAATATGAATATTTTTCTTACACAAACTCATTGCTTTGCTTCATAACAACTAGTCTGACTAATATAAATGATATAAATAAGCATAAAAGACTTAAAAAATCTTTAAATAAAATAAAAAAAAATTAGATATGACATAGCGATCATTTTAGCTTAAAGTTCAATAGTATCGGTCTCTTGCATTCCCAGCTAATTAAGTGCCCTCAATAAATTGTGATAATGTCCTTCACTCGTTTTAGGTGAAGAGCGGAATTCATGATAAGGGATCCAATCACTAAAACGGGGACTGAGTGTTTGCAGCTCATCAGACCTCGCTGATTAATGACATCTGAACAGCACTTTGCGCTATCTGCATCATATAATGAAGAGTCTAAATTTCGCTAGATGTCCTCAGGAAATTCTGCAAAGCACCTGGGATGGGTTCTTCAATCCAGCCAGTGTGTTACTTTACATGTATTAAAGAACAAAAAAACAAGGTTATAATGCTGTTTTCATCCAAGAACATTTGTGATTTCGAGTTTCCTGACATAAATGATCCACTGTGAGTTAGGTAGCGTGAAGTTCTCATTTCTGTCGCCTTAAACCAAGCTATAACTTTCCATTGTGCTCAGCACCGGAAAGTGGTTGTCCTATCAAGCCCATCGCTGTCTGTGTTTCTCAGCCCCTCGCAGACATGCCCACAGTGGCTCTTAATTAAGAATGTTGTCACAGAATAAAACTTCAACAGATTGGTTATTGATTGAACCTCTTTTCTTGGCAACAGTCTCCAAATCCCCCATGACTTTTTGCCAGCGGCAGCTATTACACATGAGCAGTAGGTACTGCATGTTTAACTCTGCCATTATTCTCCAAAGCCATTTTACTTGCTTTATTTCTATTATGTGTGGTTATTTATCAGTGCCTTCTAACCGAGGATTAAAATGGGTTGTAGCCTAATTCCTAAATACATTACACACAACTCTGCTTCGGTCTGTGCATTTAAAGGCAGTTTAAGATATTAACTGAGATAAAAGCAAGATACTAAACCTGTTTGCAGTCCTTAGGCATAAGATTTCAGGATGTGGGATAAAATCACTCCCTGAGGCTTGGTCTCACATATGATTAGGACATTACACTAGTGTGAGATAAGTTATCTTTTAACATTTGTGTTTTAGACCTTGGCTAACCCCAGATCGTCTTAATGATTAGCACCTTGATGCACTTTTGAGCAAAATTGCAAAAAAGCAGCATTAAAGTAGACACCAGTGTTTATATCTGAAATATCAACTTTTATCCCTGTACTTTTGTGAATTATTGTAATAGAAATAATGATACAGAATGGCTGAAAAGACTGTTTGTGAAACTGTTTCATACCTCTGCATCATAATAATAATACATTTTTTCATGGGCGGCTTCCGTGACACTCAAGGACACCTTGCATGCAGATAGACACGTAAAACTATTTACAAGCAACAAATTAAATAAGCTACAAAACAAACCATTACAAAAAGCTTTATGACCAATAGGAGATATGCGTTTTCAAATGAGATTTAAAAGTAGGGAGAGAGTCACTATTGTGAATGTGAATGTCCTGTGGAAGTAAATTCCACAGGATAGCTAAAAGCTCAAGATCCCATAGAAGCCAAACAAATGCGAGGGAAGAACTAAGGAGAATGTAGACAACGATGTAAGAGTTCAAGAGTATGTTGAAAAGTAGGTCAGATAAGTATAAAGGAGCCAGGTTATCCAGTGCCATGTAAACAAGAAGCAAAGTTTTAAATCCAATACGCGGTTTAACAGGAAGCCAGCATATTTGTTCCATCGTAGAAGTTCTAGAACAGAGAATAGGCAGGTATCCAGGACCCACCTAATATAACTGGAACGAATGTTGACCCCAATGGAAAAAAAGTACAAATATACCTAATAAAGTGCCAAATATGCAAAAAATAATAATAATACCCTTCTACCACCCCCACCCCACTATGTGGTGTTTTTAATATACTTTAAGACAAACCATGTGCCTGTTACTTAAAACATGACAACTGCTCTCTGTCTCCGGGCCAGCGGCCACGTGAACACAGAGTTGAATGTTTGCTGTGACTGTGACTTGTTAAAAATGTAATAGATAGAAGAATCATTGTCGTTTAGGAATAAGAGTGTTAGTGTTAGAATTAGAGATCACTAATTTTCGATAGGATTATTCATGCAGCTCTACTTTGTACCGTTTTATGTCGTGTTTTTTATTTTTATTTGTCAAAATTAACTTTCATTATATGGAAAAATTGTATCTTTTATGTTACACAGAAAAAAGTCAGTTATATGGGTTTGTAACACTGCAAGATATTGAATAGAGCACTATACCATTTTCATCAAAGAATAGCAAAGATGGCCTATATTTTCAAATTTGAGGGTTACATGTATTTAGAATTACTGTTTTTATCTGTTTTTGCATATTATTATAAGTTCTGAGTAGTAGTTTTATTAGAATAAGTTGTCTCAAATAGTTATGACAAAAGTTAAACATTTTTGGTGTGACTTATTTAAAAAGACTACAACTAAGTAAACTTTATAAAGTTTGCATGTGTGTGGGTGGAGAAACTAAAGCACTGAGGTTTCAGGCTTTAGAGAAGGAGAGTTTTGGCCCCTTTTGCATCTCTTTAGTATTTCATGCTCTTTTTGGTATTAAAATAAATAATCTTTTTGGCCAAATGTACTGCTAAGAATATCAATGAAGTGGATGGCGTAGAGAGCGAGTGATGTCGCTATACTTTTTAATGCCCTAAAGAATATTTTATGCATCATATCAGAAAGAGCTGGCAGTTGATTGGATACACTTCAAAGAAAATAATGTGGATGTTTCACACAAACATACAAGTCATGTGTACTATGTTCATGTGTCTGTTGAAGTTTGAGTTTGAATCAATGTTTTTTAATAGTTAACCTTCTAATCTGCTTTTTTATTTATTTTGATAAGTCTTAGTGGTTAGGACCTGGTTCAGCAAGGAACTGTTAAGTCTCCAATTGTAGCCGGTGGTCAGAGAAGCGCAGCATTTTGCTGTAAAGCGACTGGACTAGAAGGTTCTCTCTGCCCCAATGCCACACAAGGTGCCAGACACTTTCACCCATGGGACTTCTTTGCATGCTCAGATGATGTTCTCTAATGGTACCATAATAGCTACTTCCTTTAATGCACTCAGTGACCAAGTAATAATTTATTCACCTTTTACCAGACTGATTACAACATTTCTCTTACAATGCATGGCAACTTACAGCTATTTTTAAAGTTTCCCTCCACTATAGCATGTGGTTCCAGTCTACACCTCCCAGAGGACTAATTTTCTGAATTCTCTTACTTATCTAAGTCTGTTTTCTAATATGAGGGGATGTAGGCATAGGTTTCTTGTAAGAAATAGTAGGCTATGTGCATTTGGATGGATATGCATTTGGAACTTTAATATTTCTAGAATTGCTGGCCTTTGAAAACTTTGCACCAATATAGTGTATTTATTACTAGATTATTATTTATTTTTATGCATTTGGTTGGGTTAGTATTTGTTTATCTATTTTATTCTTATTTTGCAGACAAATGACATATGGCCCTTAGGGTTAGTGCATGACCGTGAGTCCTTTGTTTATCTTCAGAACACAAATGAAGATATTTTTGATGAAATACAAAATCTTTCTGTCCCTCCCTTTACAGCTTCACAGCTACCACATTCAAGGTTCAGAAAGGTAGTAAAGACATCATAAAGTAATCCATGTGACTCCAGTAGTTTAACCTCAATTTTATGAAGTGACTCCAGTACTTTGTTTGCTCAAAAAACAAACAAACAAAACATTTGTATCACCTTATTTACAAATAAAAATATTGGAATTTTTAATTATAAAAATGATTTAAAAAATATTATTCAAACAATGTCAGCTCTCAGGTCAACTAAACATGCATAATGGTGCTCAATATTTTTGTATATCAAGCAGAGTTTGGTCAAAGTGACCAGCAGAGTTTTCATTTTATGAACATTTTGATAATATGCCAGTCAAATGTCACCACTTTAGTCAAGTTTAGGAAAACTGGAGGCAGGTTATGCAACTTTGAAAAAATGACATAATCAGGCCGTATAGAATGCAACATGTTTATTTGCCTAACTTTCAAATAGAAAAAAAAAACATGAACGTCCGATTGGGGTCAATCAACGGCAATTGTTTTTAATATGGTTTCAGCATTCATATTTAACAAACCAATCCCCATCCCCACATAAGGTATCTGAATAGTAGCCTATTGTTTTTACTTAAGCGAACTTAATTATACACTTTCAGTATGTCTTATTTTAGCTGGAAACATTTAAATTGGCCACTGTGAAATGACTTCTTGTCAAATGAACTGGAACAAACAAATGACTAGGCCTGTAACATTGTCTCGCATCATTTTAGGCTATTGTTTACTAGGGGTGTAACGATTTCGAAACCGAAACCGAAAACGCGATACTGAACTCACGATTCGAATCGCAATACTGTCATTGCATACCGAACACGCCCGCCCGCCGCTACTTCGGCCCACCCCCGCCCACGCCCGCTCAATGGACCTCATGTCTTATGTAAACAGTACACAATGAATTCAGATTTGTAGCCTAACCACCATTAACATCAAATAACAAGCTTCGTGTATTTGTTACTTTCGAATAATAAGCAAGGTGTAATCTTTCAGATTCTGTCTATTTGATCACTAAATTCAAACAACAAACGGCGTTTCGCGCTCTTTAATGTGACGTGACATATCGCTTGACTAGGCTCGTCATTTCAGCGGCAGCGACGGCGCTTAGTAAAACCATCATCTCTTCTCAGTTACAGAAAAGACACCTGAAGGTATGTTGAAAGATACAGTATACTTACTGAAAAGGCATCATAACTCTGATGTAATCAGACTAAATCAGGCAAGTACAATAAAACAGCAAAGCTTTAGCTTGTCACTGAGCATTATATTTACCTCAGCAGGCAAGTGATTCAGTGTCCACAACTTCCTATAAATGAACCTTTGCACTAAATAAATGCACTATGTTAGTCTGTATATTATATTTTCTTAACCTGTTAATGATACCTTGATTATTTAATTTATGTTTGAAATATTCTTTCATGAAAATGACAACTGTATAAATTATTAGAGTAAAAACACAAGTTAATGTAAAAACTCGCCTTATGTTAGGTTTAGTGTTTTCATACAATGTGTTGTGTGTTGATTATTATATCTAAAAAATAAATGACATCGAATTTAGGTTAAAAGTCTAGGCTACAACATTTAATGTTATAGTAAAGTGCAGCCTTCAATATAGTTCACAGCATTAGCAGATTTTTTTAATCCTTGTGAAATGTTTAATTGTAACTGAATTAATTTAAAGACAAAGACCTTTTTTTTTCATTAAACCACTGTCTAAAAAAAGCCATTTTAGCTTTTCTAAACCAGAACCGACATCAAAACCGAAACCAACATCAAAACCGTGGGAAAACCAACCATCAGTTTTGTGTATCGGTACACCCCTATTGTTTACGGCTGTTTTGCAGTGCTGAATTGTGCAGCTGCCGACTTAAAATCAAAACTTTCAAATGTCTCTCCACAACTTCAGATCACACTCAAGTTGTCACGTATGGTCAACAAGGTATGCGCGCTCATAATGGAAGCAGCGTGCTCTTTTTTTCCAAGTGTGTCCACGCCGCATCAGAGATAAAAACAAATAGGTGTGCGATTGAGGTAGGGCATAATCACATATTGTCATGACAGCGATGGCTTCACGTCGCAGTCTTAACACCAATTTATACTTCTGCGTCGAACTCACGCCGTAGCTACGTCGAAGGCTGTGTGTCACGCGCGTTCCTCGGCGTACCCTGACGTGCACCTGTCCAAAAATGTAACAATGCGTAGATTCTATGAGTACCCGCAAGCGCTGTGATTGGTCTGCTAGAACTGCTCCCTGGGTTTCACATGCTCCCTCTGCATGTGTAATTGCGTGTCAACATGGACAACGGCGCAGAAGTATAAATGAAAACCAATGCGTAGTCTATTGCGTAGATGCTCCGCTATAGGTCCGACGCAGAAGTATAAGGCCGATTTATACTTCTGCGTCGGACCTACGCTGGGGTGGTGATTGCACAGTGGATAAGACACATGCCTTTGGTGCAGAGACCCGGGTTTGAATCCATTGTGAGACACCAATGTGTCCCTGAGCAAGACACTTAACCCCTAGTTTCTCCAGAGGCGTGCGACCTCTGACATATATAGCAATTGTAAGTTGCTTTGGACTTTAGCTTTGGAATTCCCGGACGCTTTGGAACTACGGACAACGGAAACCCTGCATAGAGTGGTAAAAGGTTGAACCACTGGAGTTTCATGGATTACATAAATGATGCCTTTCTGGTCTGGACCTTGAATATGGTAGTTGCGTAGCTCCCAATGGAGGTGCAGGAAGCTCTCTGATTTCATTAAAAATATCATTTGTGTTTGGAAGATGTTAAGGTTAAGGATTTAATGACAGAAGTTTAATTTTTGGGTGTACTATCCCTTTAAGTCAAAGCTTCATCCACCTGGCTGATAGTGATTCCTGTTATACAATTAAAATGAAGGATGAAGTCTTGTTTTTGTTGAGTGTATTGCATTACCAGTAGTTAAGTGTAGATGAAACAGATTAACTAGCCTTACTGGGTTCAGAGAGTAGGTCAACAACAACTAGTCAACATAATTTTAAATAAACAGTTCATGTAATTTTTTTTGGTCTTCAATGGCCTGAAACATGTTTGTCATCAAAATGGTATCCCCCTTTGTGTTTGGCATCACTTTTATGTGTTTATGTGTGTGTACCTACCTGTGTTTGTCGCTTGCATAGTGTTGGCTCTGAGCTCTCTTGTCCCTTTCTGCTCACGTTGAGGGAGTCTCATGGTGCTCACTTTAATTCTGAAAGGCAGGCCCGTATAAATAATTCATTTCCCCTTTGCATGCCTTATTTCTGCATGTGGTACAAGTGTTACAGCCAATCTGCAGGGGAGGGTTTTGGGGAAATGCAAGAAGGTTTACAAAGAAAGTAAAAACGGGTTGGCTCTGGCAGTCACTTTTATGCTCCTTCTGCTTCACTATATCTCTCTACTCCATTTCCTCCTTTCTCTCGCTCCGTATGCACTTTCTTTTGTTTACACATTGTCTTTGTTCCACATATCATCTTTGTGCAGATTGTTTTTTTTCTGGAGCCAAGAGCGATCAAACACTCAAATACTTTGACAAAAGAAATCATCAGAGCCTTACAACCAGTGAATGTTTTAGAAACCCAGTTTTAAAGACTGTGAAATGCCAAGTTGACATTTCAGGAGCCATCAAGTTATTGTTGTCAAAAATAGAGACTGCCCTTCACTGTTTGGTTTGGTCACCCGAAAAGTTGTGCATTAAAAAGGTGAGGAGAATATTCAGTTTAACCTTGCAGGGATAGTCCACCTAAAAATGAAAATCTTAAATAGGAGGCGATCTGGCGGAACACTGGAATGTGTTTGAAGTGTTCGTTGCCAGTGTTTTGGCTCATACGTATTCTTCACAGATTAGACAGACGAGTGTTTGGAATTAAATGATGAGTATTTTTTTTTTCAATTGTAAACTCTATTGTTTAACAGGGAAAGTTAAAAAGTTTAATTTAAAGAGTTATTTTTTTTTTATAAAAATGTTCAGATTACTTTTGGCAGACTAGGCACAGCCACAGTCCCTTCCATGGGATTATGTTATGTATGTTATGTTCCAATACAATTTTAATATTTTGAGTTGGGGTGTAACAACACACAAAACTTTTGGCGTTTTGATGTCTTGGTTCGGTTCGAATTTAGAAAGCTAAAATTGCTTTTTTTGTGGTTGTTTTTTTTTAAAACAGTGGTTTAATGAAAAAAAATATTCTTTGTCTTTAAATTAATTCAATTACAAAACGTTTCACAAGGATTAAAAAAAATCTGCTAATGCTGTAAAACTATATAGGGATTTAATTCCAAACACTACATTACTATAACACTAAAGGTTGTAGCCTAGACTTTTAACCTAAATTCAGATGCTATTTATTTTTTAGATATATTAATCAACACATAACACATTGTATGAGAACATGTAAACTGAACATAAGGCAGTTTTTGCATTTACTTGTGTTTTTACTCTAATTTGTTATTGAAATATAATAATTTACACAGTTTTCATTTTCATGAAAGACATAAAATAATCAAGATATCATGAACAGGTTAAGTAAAATATAATATATAGGCTAACATAGTGCATTTATTTAGTGCAAGAGTTCATTTATATGAACCAAAGTTGTGGACACTGTATCACTTGCCTTTTGAGGTAAATATAGTGCTAGTAGTGACAAGCTATGCTGTTTTATTGACGTCTTTCCGCGGCTGAAACACTGGATTGAGTGATTACACGAGTCATGATGCCTTTCAGTAAGTTTACTGTATCTTTCAACATACCTTAAGGTGTCCATTCTGTAACTGAGGAAGAGATGATTGCGTTACTCGCACGCGCGCTGCCGCTTGAAATGAGGAGCCTATTAGGCCCAAAGCGATCTGTCACACCACATCAAAGAGCGCCACGCCATTTATTGTTTGAATTTCGTGATCAAATAGACAGAATTTGAAAGATTACACCTTGCTTATTATCGAAAGTAACAAAACGCTTTGTACTGTACACATAAGACATGAGGTCCATTGAGCCGGGCTGGGCGGGGGCAGGGATGTGTTCGGTACCGCAATGAGAGTATCGCAGATTCGAAATCGATGAGTTCTGTATCGTGGTTTTTCGGTTCAGATTCGAATATCGATTACACCCCTAATTTTGAGTAGTTTTATATGCTCAAGGGTTTAACTCCCAGGAATAATACGGACTGATAAAATGTATGATTTACATGCTCAGTTATTCACTTTGGATTAAAGCATCTGGCAGGTTAGGGGATGCTGGCCCTCTTTTCCTCTGTGAAAGGAAGCAGACACTCATAGCCCGTCTATATATATGTCGTCCAACACCTGCTTGTGAGGTTTAGTCCACCTCTGTCCAGAAAATCGGAAATCTCTCTGAAAGAGAGCTCATGCATTTAATCAAACTTTACATTTATTCTTGAGCAAATCCATTAGATAGCCAGCAAATTAGAAAGATACCAAAATGGAGAGACAGAGTGACACACTCTTCTATCACTATACTACTATTTGATTGTTTTAGGGTCAATACGATTTTTTAACGTAAATCACATACTTAAATCACATCACAACATTGTCTGTGAAAACCACAAGAAGACTGTTTGTTCCAGGTCCTCACCTACCTATTGTCAAATACACTCAAAACTTCAAGAAATTATGGCAGAAATGTATTGCTAGTGTACAATAGACTGTACTTCTCAAAATAATATAATAATAATAATACAATTTATTTAAACATTAAGGGATATCTTTTTTGTCCATATTTTAATTGTGTAAATCTCTGTTGTGCAGAACTTTGCCAAAAAAAATAAAAAGATACAATTAGTTGAATTTTCATTTGATTGCATTTTAAAACAAATGTTATCTATCAAATTATCCAAATTGTAATTAATCAAAATATTATGTTTTTGCATTCATTTGATTACCACCATTCTTTGGTAAAACATTTGTATTAAATCCTACAAATATTTTTATTCTATTCAACTATTCTGTTTAAAATGATATGAATAAGTTTTTAATCTAAGCCATAATCAATTATTAAATTTAATTGATTAGACTTGTTTTTGATGATGGGAATTTTAACTAATGAAGCATTTTTAATTCAAAAAAATATTTTGTATTATTTACCAGTCATTTTAAATGATTGTAATGATAAGAATTAATAGTTTAATATCACTGTGAAACTGATATTTTCTGACACGAGTCATCATACCAGTGAAAATCTCATACCGTTATAACCCTGTTCTCAACTTATTATAACAAAATTTAATAAGCACATTTGTTTCAGTTAGAGTTAGAGAACTATACCAAGTATTTGTGGTGTGTAGATTGTAGCTCGCCTGGATTGCTTTGATCGCTAAGATTGACAGGTTTTGATTGCTCACATTGTTATTGCTTTCAAATTATTAGCATCATCGAGAAGCCACTTTCCCAAAAAAACTGTCTTGGCATAGGCAATGAGATCGTTCCACATTTTTTCAGTGTGCTGTTTGTTTATAGCTTGTGACTTTATAACCAGACCATTTCCCTGGAAACCCCTCTAAACAGACCATGCAGTTCTTGAGGCTTGAAGAAAAGTGCTTTTCCCTTGAACCCACAAAATTACTGTCTCGTTATGGTCTATTTGTGTTGGATAGATTTCCTCAGCGCTAATCTCTGCCACAGAGGACATTGATGCAGCACAGTGATATGCATTATATCCAGACCCAATCCTGGACTACCTCATCTCCTTAGAGGGCTATTTCACTTCTACTCTACCCCGGTTTAATGTCGCTCCTTACAATTATACAAGCCTCTCTCATGCACACAATGCTCTGCCCTGCAATTTCAGGCCCTTTTCTGATGTGGGTTATATTATGCAGGCTCAGAGGTGACTTGCAAAAACTTTTGTCGGTAAACAGGGCTTGAGAGGCAATACAACACACAGGTTCTTCGCTCAGTTGACATTCAAGAGTCTGGCCTAGAGTGTGGGTGGACCGCTGGGCCACAGGATATAGTTTCCATGACTGTTCAAGCTCACATTTCACAATTCAGATTTGGAAGCTGCTCCATGACATGGCACTGTTTTCTCAAGCCGTTCTGCTGGTGGTCTTGGTATGTGTGGATACCATGTAACGTCTTATAAGAATGGTCGTTCTGTTAGTCATCTTGAAGTTTTAGAGCTCAAACATTCATCTTGATTACTAACTGGCACTGACTGATTTTATTGTGTTTTTGTTGTGTGATTCTACCTGTTTTTCTTGCTGTTGCAGTCTGAGAGTCTGGAGAACACTAGTAGGGCCCTATAAAATCCGTTTTATTTTTTCCCAAATTCTATTTATTTTTTCCCAAATTCCGTTTTTTTCCATTTTAATTTTTGCAATTTCCGTTTTTTCCGTTTTAATTTTTGGGAATTAATTTTTTTTATCCTTTACTGTTATTTTAGTTGTAAAAAGAGTGTGCTTTTTATTCCGTGATCGCAGAAATTATAGGGCCCTACACTAGGAGTGCCACTTAAATTGATTCCTTCATTTTAATTTAATTTCTTAGAGTTCATTTTCAAATTACACTACAGTTAGAAAATTTGGAGTCAGTAAAACGTTTTTTATTATTATTATTGTTTTGAAAGTTAGTTTTATTCAGCAAGTTGTTAGTTTTATTCAGCAAGGATGCATTCAATTAATCAAAAGTGACATTTAGATTGTTACAAAAGAATCATTTTCAACATTTAATTTTTTATTTATTTATTTTTTTTATTCATTTAGCTGACACTTTTATCCAAAGCGACTTACAATTGCTATATATGTCAGAGGTCGCACGCCTCTGGAGCAACTAGTGTCTTGCGTAGTGTCTTGCTCAGGGACACATTGGTGTCTCACTGTGGATTCGAACCCGTGTCCCTCACACCAAAGGCATGTGTCTTATCCACTGCGCAATCACCACCCCATTTATATTTGAAATAAATGCTATTCCGTTGAACTTTATATGTATTATTGAAGAAAAAAGGCAGCAACTATTTCCAACAATAGATAATGTTAATTTTCTTGAGCAGCAAATCAGCATATTAGAAGGATTTCTGAAGGATCGTGCACTGGGGACTGGAGCAATGATGCTGAAATTTCAGCTTTACCATCACAGAATTAAATTATATTAAAATGCTTAATGTTACTGTTTGTATTTTGTTCATATTTTGCAGCCTTGGTGAATGGTTTCAGTGAAAAATCTTAACAACCCCAAACCTTTGAGTGGTATATTTTACACTGTTTATATAGTTTAAATGTAACAAAATAATACAATAATAAAACACACAAGTTTTTAAATTGATAAGTAAAAAAACTTAATTTAAACTGTTTTAAAAGTAGCAAAAAGATTATAACCGAGTTGTAAAATTGACAATTAAATAGGCATTTTTTTTACAAAATGCAAGTCAAAGTTTTATTTACCTTTTAACATCAATTAGTTAAGCAGTTATAAATACCAATTTACATATTGTTAATTGTTTTTTTAAAGCTACACTGTGTAACTCTTTTAGTTAATTCTTAGCTAAAAACACTTAGTTCTTTCAAAAATATATGTGCTCATTAATGTATATTTACTTCGTAAGTAATAAACTATTCTCGTGAGTGTATAATATGCCATTGAAAACATACGGGTAAGGGGTTTGGAAGCCATGTTAATCTTAGACTACATTGGCCACCGTAGGAGTTCGGAATTGAGAGGAATAGACTGGATGGTCATACACCTTTTCACAGTGTAGCTTTAAATTGTTGTATCTGCCACTAGTCCCCCACAAACTGTAGCCTATTTTCTACATTTTCTGTGGATAGACAGTGATTGATGAGACCTCTGGGCATTCAAGCTAACAAGAACCATCTTGTCTTCAAGGATTTAAAGATTTTTTTGTATCACCATAACAAGATCAATCCATTGCCATTTCTTCTGAAAATAAGTATCGACTTCTGAATTGACAAAGCACTAGTCAGCAGATTACAGGAGTCAAGTATGGTCAAGAAGGCTTTGAGATCTTTAAGGAGTGTGTCTTTCAGTATGGAGCTTAATAAGTTCTCTTCTTGCTCATTCATGGTCTTTTTTTTTCTCTCTTCTTTTTTGATGAAGGAAAAAGCAATCACTTTCTATTTGCATTGCATTCAACCTAACTGATTAAACATTAGAGGGCTCACAACATCTGTCATTTCAACCAATCAGGATTTATGTTTATGATGTTTTGGATGTCTTTTGACAGAAAGACTGTCTGTCTTGAACCTCATTAAATCCCTCTCAGCACCCTCGGCACGTTTCCCGAATTTGTCAAACTGATCTGAGAAGATTTCAGACCACAGTGTTTGTGCTGATTCATGGCATTCATCAGTCAGCCACTGTAATGAGCTTCTCGAATCAATATCAATAAGCGGAGGATGAGAAATGTGATGAGGACGAGAAAGGCCGATTTAACACTCCCTTCTGCCTTCTCATCGCTCTCAGTCCTCCATTTATTGTATAGGATTGGACTCATATGTCCATCATGGCTTAGTGCATCACTGACACCAGCCTTAACGGACTCTTGTATCATTTTCCTCACATAAAGTAAACACGATTGAGTTCTCTTCAGCTTCATTAAATCTCGCCGAGTTTTCATACATATAAAGCAGGTGTGTTTTCTTAACAAAGATATCTATCTGCGTTGGAATATAGATTAAATATCCAGAATATAGAGGAGCTGATTTGTGGAAAAAACGGACAAATATCTCTTCTTTCCTCTGGCCTGTTTTGCAAAATGCTGACCAATGACACTTATTATTAATAGAACAGTAAATGTATTGATTAAAGGGCTGCACCTAAATAATTGGCAACTGTCTTGCAATCGCTTTTCTGACATGGACTTGATGATGATTTTCGAGTTATTTTAACCGCAATTTGAGCGTTGTAGCACAGTACATGCTGAGTTTCTGGGTTGTTTTAGTAATGTCATGCTTTATAGCAACATGCTGTGTGGAGCAACAGCGCTACTCAACATGTGGCCCTCGAGCCTTTGCTTTGGAGCCTGCTTGACATCAACAGCAACAATCACAAACATGCCATCTTACTGTTTTAGTAAGCAGCAGGGTGGTATGACAATATAAAAAATGGTGGAAATGTGTCAAGTGGCTGAGATTGTGCGGGAACCATGTAATGTATTGTATTCTGCAAACTGTCGCAGAGCGAGCGCTTCAAATGTAGACAGCTTTGTTGATTAGAATGGGAGTGATTTAGTTTTTACTTTCAGCCCGTGTCCTGTGTAAACACAAAGAAAATGTCAGTTATTTACAACAAGGGTTTTTTAGCTCGGGTCTGCGGCCTGCAAGTGTATACAAAATATAAGAGAAAAGAAAACCATTTTACAGAATGTATTTTTGTAGGACTGTCAAAATGAACTGTAAATCTGCTCAGGGTTGATATTGATTTTGAGAAGTGTTAAACCAGGGATAGGCAAGCTGGACCTCAGAGAGCCGCTGTCCTGTAGAAGTTTAGCTCCAACACTTAAAAAAGTGCTCCTGCCTATAGCCGCAGTAATCCTGAAGACATTGATTAGCTTGTTCATGTGTGTTTGATTAGGGTTGGAACTACATTTTGCAGGACAGCGGCTCTCTATGAGCCGAACTTGCCTACCCCTGTTTTATATCAAGTTTATAGGCCTTTCAAAAGGTTGAGTTTTTTTTATTTTTAAGAAAATGAATTATTTTATTTAAGGTGCATTTAATTTGATCAGAACGTGACAGTAAAGACATTTATAATGTTACAGAAGATTTATATTTCAAATAAATGCTGTTCTTTCTAACTTTCTGTTCATCAAACGATCCTGAAACAAAGATAGTCACAGTTTTCCACTAAAATGTTAAGCAGCACAACTGTTAACACTGATAATAATATGTTTCTTGAGCATCAAATTAGCATATTTGAATGATTTCTGAAGGATCATTTGACACTGAAGACTAGATTAATGAGGCTTAAAATTAATTTCAAATTGTATCATTTATTATCAATTTTAATCATATGAAATTAAATAAACTTTTTTAACATGCTGCACAATGAGCTTTACTGTTAAAATTAAAACATGGAAGAAAATTTGATTATTCCTTACAAAAATAAGTTTTGATGATAATTGTGATGATAGTGTTAGAATGAAAAGATGATAATGTTATTTGGATTAGTGTTAGTATTATTAAATTGGGACAAATCTAAATTCTACTGTACAACAGTAATATGTCTCTCTATAAGTTAAACCGTTAAACTTTTTAGGTCTTTTGGTCTTATAAAGTAAAAATAACCACAAAGTGACTTTCAGAGTTGATCTAGAGCCTGGAGAGGAAGTTCATGCATTTGTGTCTTCATATAGGCAAAAAAATCAGCGCAAGCATCACACATGCTTCAGTGTGTGGTAAATAAAAACTGCGCGTCGGCTGCACTATTCGTTTACACAGAACATGCAGGATTCATATTTAAATAGTCTTGTGGTTTAATATTCACACACACTAGTCTACATCAGTGATTTAATTTAAGTGTATCTATTTATTCCTCAAAAAAATTACAAATTCCAGTGAAATCCCCCCAAAACAGTGGTAGGGGAAACACTGCTTTTTCATTTCCTGGATAATCAGACAGGCATTAATTCAAGGTTTTATAATTTTTGGATACAATCCGGGTTAGTACCTGTAGATTCCTTTTCAGACATTCCTTTCCTTCCTGTTCGTCAGGAGCTCCACAGAGTCAATATTCATGGTCGGGCTGCTAATAACCAAACCTTTGGTCACTTGTGCCAATGCCAAATGTTGGTTTCATTGGTTCCAGCAGTGCAAATCTTAGGCTGTGGACAATGGGAAAACGTGTTGTTCTTTGAGTCCACGTTCACTGTCTTTCCCACATCCATGGGAGTTATGGTGTGGATTTGAGAACTCGTTCTGTACTTGTGACAGAATGGTTTGATAAACATGAAAGTGAATTGAACTTCTCCTACTTTTGAGCCACATTGGAGCATTTTGGAGAATTACTGTACAATTCAGAAGCGTGGCTCTTGATGATGCACTATAAAAAATGCTGGGTTGTTTTAACCCAATTTTGGGTAAAATATGGACAAACCTAGCCAATAAAATTTAAAAATTTAACCCAATGGCTGGGTTTGTCCATATTTTACCCAAAATTGGGTTAAAACAACCCAGCATTTTTTAGAGTGTAAAGACCTGCTTTGTGGCCCCCTTTGTTTTCCAAAGTTAATTAACCTTGGAGTAAACTGAATATACAAATGTTTTATATTATTTTTGGAAGGAAAGATGTTTTTTTTTCCTCTAAAGAAGGGGGCAGCAATAGTAAACACACCTCCTCTAAGGAGGCACGTGGAGCAGATCAGAGGGCATGCTGATTACCCATTGGTGCATTGTGTGGCGAGTATATTCAAGGCTCCGAAACTGGAACGAGTGGCCCCTCCTGGCGAATGATGGGTCAGGTCCCTACAGAGACTGCTTTCCCCTCTGAGTAGGCCTTGTTTCCCCTGGCAACATCACAATCCAGGAGGTCACAAAGGGCTGGGGGAAAGAGGCTTTAGGGTTCAGTTCTGATGGTTATTTCTCCCCTTGTCTGTCAGAGGCTGAATGAGACGGGGAGCTAGGATTACACTGGACAATTCCTCACTCTCTCACTCCTTCCTCTTGTAATGTGCATTAGAGCAGCACTGAGAGAAAACGTACACGATCTGCGCTTTTGTTTTCGCCTTTCGCTCCCTGCTGAGCATGGACCTCCACCAATTCTCAGAGCTGAAGTGCGGAAAGTGGGCGAGAGACTCTTCTGTTCTCACTCATTTGAGTCCTCTCATTCACTAACACAGAAACAAATAGACACCGAACAAGATTTGATTGGCTATTAGTGGAGTTTGCATGACTCGAGACAGGAGTGATGGATAAAACGACGGTAGACTGCAGTCCAATATAACTCCAATATAAAGTTCGCCTGAAACTTTGAAGTTAAGTGAGCGTGAGCTAATGCGGTCTGAAAACAAAGCAACAGATATAACAAATGATCCACCCTTTGAGCCTTTTCCGTTTGAATTCGGCAGCATGCAGGGGTGTTCATTAAGTGCAAATAAATCAAATCCTCTGAAATCTCTTCTGAAACACAGAAGCTAATGCTAAAAATTGAAAAGAAAAATAGCAATAGAAGATGATAATGAATAATTCATGAGACATAAAGTCACCATTTTGTGTTCCTGTTTATACTTGTTCCTCTGGAGAATGAGAAACAAACATGAATGCAAAATGCATGTCAGTTTGCTTATTTGCATCAATTACAGTTATTGTTAGAGCATTTGTTTTGTCATTTTGTTTGACCTCCCTGGGGAGAGAATGAACTCGTAAATCTCTGATAACATTTCACTGAACTTTACTCTCATGAGGTGTGTTCTCAATTTACATGGTGAGCTTTTAGAGATCTTTGCATACCAAATGAGTCATGTCAAATGAAAATAATTTGATGATGTTTATTTGTTCTGTTGTCTTGCTGACATACTCTACTCTAAAGATGACAACGGCATCCCTTCAGGCCTTCCACACTATTTAACCATCATTCTCAGCAAATGAAAATACTAATAATGATGAACATGGTCTGTATTTGAACCAGGGAAAAATATTTAGAAGATTTAATCTCCATGTCTGATGTTTCGAAATAAAGCATTATGCCTGCAGGAAAAGACGACTAGAAGATTTGGCTATATATAATTGCTTTGCATTAAAAGAACTGCTTTTTGTAGATTTCCCACTAGCTTCTCTCTGTAGACAGGGTCTCTGTAGACATTCTTTGCTTATTGAACCATAGATCAGAGAGCTCAACCTGGATAAAGCGATGCAGTGCTGCTTTAAACACATAACAAAAACTGTGAACATTTTAAAAGGGGGCATCAAATGTAATGAATTTTAGTGCAAAATAATGCAATGGGAATATTTTGTATGGCTAGGTTATACGACTAACAGTAAAATAATACAATTTCCATAATCTAACCAAATCTTCCATAATGTAACTAAAAAATTCTAACATTTTACTTTATGCATTTCGGCAGATGTTTTTATCTAAAAGCCTACTGCACATTGTACTATTTATAATAGTCCTTTGCAACTGTGCGAACATGATCCATGCTGTAAGCCATGTCACACTGTGGGATCTCAGTTGTCATTGATGTCAGACTCTACGGCAGTCAAAGACGCGTGAAAAACGGATTCACACAAGAAGACTCGTCCAGAGATTTGCATCATCAATCCGTGACATGTTTAGTGAGTGACTGTGATCTGCATTTACATGGGGATAGAAATGGTGTCTAGCAGCAAATGAAAACAATCTCTGGCGTTGATTTTGATCATCTTGAAAAGAAAAAAAATGAAGATGATGTGTGTGAAGCAAGTGGTGGTTTGTTACTTTTATTAGTTTTTGATAGAAGGCATACAACAGGGCTGTGTGTCAAATCTTTTTGTGCTATGCGACAAGACTGAGACAATTATATTGTTAGACATATTTCACATGCAACTTTAAAAGTAATGTTAGCGACATTTATTACATGACTTTCTGGAATATTTTTCTGGTCAGTTATGGCATTCTGTGGTCAAATGCCAATCTCACGGGAATTCGTATGAATTTTACGAGGTGGCTAATTCATAACAATTCATACGACCTCACTCAGTACGAATTAGTACGATTTGCGCAAAATCGTACATATTTTACGAATTGGCCAATTCGTATGAATTTGGAAGAATGACCTACCCCTGACCCCGCCCCTAAACCCAACCATCACGTGGGTTTAGACAAATCGTACAAATTCAAAGTGAGGTCGTACGAATTCGTATCGAATTGGTCCGTGAGATAGGGTAGGCAAAACTGTATATTTGACCATTATCTCTGGCAACCATGAAGTGTCCTAAAACTGTGCTAGTTTCATGTCTCTTGTATCACTCCACTGCCTCTTCTCATATGATGAAGTAATCTAAACTCAAATCAATATGTCATGTCCCTTTATTTATTTATTTTTGTAAGTAGCCATGTATTAAGCGGGATAATGTACATTTCAGCTTGTCATTATCTGAAAATAAACCACTCCAGGATAATACAAGACTCAGCTTTGTGTCAGGGTCATCATCACCCTGTCAGGGGTTGTTTTGCAATAATGTACATTATCCCTTACATATCCGCTATTTGTTATGTGATCAAATTGCACGTCTTGTAGCAATGAAATGGAAACTATGGAAAACATAACCATCAAATCTCAGGGAACAAGGATTATTTTGCAGACTAGATTATGTAGAAAATGCTTTTTAAAAAAAGTATGATAATCAATATTTTTTAGAAGCTAAGTTTAAACAGAAAACATGCACTTTACTAGGGGTAAATAGTCCGAGCAATGTCAGGCAAGTTGGTCAAAATTGCCTTTGGCAACAACAAGTTTACACATAGTGTAAATAGACTCTGCTTATTTTATTTAACCTTTTTGACACATTTTGCTAGGCTTATACTCGATGCATCACAAATATTCTATCCACATGGCAGTGAGCCTGCAGGCAGAGACATCTCTCTTGCACAGTGTTCCCATCAGTCGAGCTACAGCTACAGTGTGTTTATCAAGGCAAAGATTCACGTTTTTTTATCTACTGGACATTTAAACTTTGAAAAATGGTGTCAAGGTCACATAAAATACAAGTTTGACCAGATAACCGAAATTGCCTATTGATTTGTTTTGCATGCAACTCCCGTTTTGTAGAAACACATCAGTTCTTGTGTGATTTCATCTACATTTGTTTGAGGGACTGTCAAAACCTTCCCACAAAGCATTTCATGTTTCTGTCTAGGGCATCAGTGCAATGGTCTTCTCGACATGAAGTCTGACAGAATGCTGAAAACCTCACATGAGTTACTGTGTCTCTCACTGATTTTATCTCGCCATTACACTCTCATCCATTTTCTTGTGAAGGTTAGGGAGTTGGCAGTAGCCCCGTAAAGCTGTACAAGAGCAAACAGCAATCTTTCCTAAGGCCTTTCAGACATAAATAACTAAATGCCAGAAGGATTTGAACAGTTCTGTCAATAACACAAGCTCCCTCTTTATTCTGTTTTGTCATTCTGCATCCCGAAAGTTGTTCCAATACTATTAGTGCATTAAATGAGTGGGGTGTCACTTTATTGCTATTCCATTATTTTATTCTCCCAAGTGTAAAGACAAACAACATAGTAACTGATACACTGATCTGGGAATGGAAAAGAGGTCAATGCTTAATATGTTATTCCAGCAAGCCATAGCGCAGAAATCAGAGCCCCCGTTCAGCTTCTGCTGTTGACAGCATCCTACTTATGAGATGCAGTTGGTACAGTGACACCTGTTTGGAGTTTTCTCTCTCTTCTCTCTGCGTGGTTATGTTCCCTTGAGTGTTCTAAGCCCCAGCTGGTGAGAGTCTCTCATCTGAGAGATGATTAATGAACAGGCATACAGAAGGCTGCCCAAAGAGCTCTTCAGGACCCCTCCAAACCGCACCACAGCTCTGCTTGTAAATCATCAGTTACCGCTAGCATCCTGCTGTCAGTGCTTTAGTTGTAATGTGTTTAATGTGGCATTTGTACATGTACATGTGCATGTGGGAAATCATTGTTTGTGGAGGTGATGGATTTGTTCTGCCTTTTCAAATAATTGTTAAGAGCGATGGTTTGTGGAAACCTGGTAAATGGGTAGTTCTCCCAAAAATGGAAATTATTTCATCGATCTCGTTCCAAACCCATGTGGAACAAAAAAGAAACAAACAAAAAAAATGTTCATGTCCTCTTCAAAAAAAGAAAGTGAATTTGGAAAGAATGTAAAACTGTAATTATGACTAAAAAACACCCTAAAAAGCAGTTTATAAGATCACCCTTTCATATATGGAAAAAAGTAGGACTGAATTTCACCAATATTTATTATTTATTTTAAAGGAGTAGTTCACTTTTGAAAAAAATTGCTGATAATTTACTCAATTTACTCAACCCCATGTCATCCAAGATGACCATGTCTTTCTTTCTTTAGTCGAAAAGAAAAAAAGTTTTTGATGAAAATATTCCAGCATTTTTTTCCATATAATGGACTTTACTGGTAACCAAACGGTTCAAGATCCAAAAGACACTTTCAGTACAAACTGCAAACTGTTCAAAGGGCTAAACAATTCCAGACGATGAATAAAGGCCTGTTCACACCGGGACGAATTTCGCGCGCGATATTCGTCGACGTTTAACGCCTCGTGACTAAACAATGGGCGCCAATGTGAGTGTTCACACCGACGCAAAAAACGCCACGCGTAAAAGCGTCATTTAAAAAAAAAACGCCCCGGGTTCATTTTTTTGGTTTGACGCGCCACGTCAAAAACTATGCGACCAATCGAGATTGGCGGTTTTGCTCACGTGTCTGGTACTTCTGAAGTTACAGTAAAGCAGAACTTTGGGGGCGCTCAAACACAAAAACGGTCTTGCTGAGCAGTGCACACATACGGCGAAGAAGATAGCTGCTGGTCTCGGAGCATAAAGAGCTATGATAATATTTATATTAATATTTCTATAATAAAAGTATCATAGAGTGACCAACAGTCCTGTTTTCCCAGGACATGTGTAACGGTCACTTTGTGCTTTATAGGAATCTGAGTTGAGATTAGAACTGCGCATAGTGTGAGACTGTGAGTAGTGTCAGTTAGATTTTGACAAGTGAGGAGAGGAGACAGGAGATAGTCTGCCGACTCTATATTCTTTCTTTTCTTTTTCTATTGTGACCAGAGTTGGATGTTTTTTTTGTATTTGTTCTCGCTTCGATTCCCATGTATGAGGACGAGTGTAAAGTTTGAGATGGTTTTATTAAACGCGGGGAAATACGACAACTCTCATCTCTCGTGCATCTGTTCATTCGACAACTAGTACTATGTTTTTATCTCTGGGCAACATCTCAACTTTGCGTTACATATCCTGTTTTCACGTCCTGTCCTGGCTGTTTTTAAGTGATGAAAATGTCCTGGTTTAAAAAAAAAAAACTCCTGGAAAAGATCGGTTCTACAGCAAAATATAGATGGGCAAACAAGGTGAGGAAGAAAAGCAGGATAAAGAGGATGAAAACGAAAGATATAAATAGATTTTGTTAGTTCGTTTTTGTAAGTTTGTGAGAGCCATTTTTTGTTACATTTTGGAGGCATTTCTTTTAGTTATTTATTATTTATACATTTATTTTTCTAAAACAGAAGACATTATTTCTATTATTATTTCATTCATTATTTGTTTTAATATGTCATAATAAAACATGTTGAGACATGAAAATGAACACCCTAGTATAGGATTCTATTATTTTTTTCTGTTTTACATTAAGCACCATCTAATGTCAAGGAATGAATTTGCATGTTCACTCGGCTCATCGTCAGCGGAAAACGCTTGGGTGTGAACAAAAAAACGCTGTTGAAACGTCGACGAATAACGCGTGCTGATATTCGTCCCGTTGTGTTATGGGCCTTATGGGTCTTATCAGCGAAAAATTGTTCATTAAAAAAAAAAAAAAAAAAATTATGTTTATAAGCTCAAATGCTCACCTTGCTCTGTACTGCGATGCATGTTTGTGACTCTCCTGTTTCTAACTCGCTCATCAAAATGAACAAATCTTTTCCAGAGTTCAATTTATTCCGTTTCATTCGTAGATTTTTCAAAAGTGAACTACTAATCACCGCATTGTAAGTAATATCCTGAAATTGATTCAGTAAGTGCTATACACTGGACTCTGCTATCTCGTCAGATGGATTCAAATGGTAACTCTTAGCTTGTGAGCCTTTGAATATTAGACTGAGTCATTTGTTTGTGAATTTGACTTCACTGGTTGTGCTATAGTGATTTTATTTTTAAATCTCTAAGAACTGGTTCATAAGAGCCATGTGTTTGCTGAATCTGAAAATATGGGTAAGAAGTAAATGACGACCCAAATTTCAGTTTCGCTGGATCCATTACTTTAAAAGCAACAGGAGGTGAGATAGGAATGAAGCTCCCATTCCCTTTTCTTGCAGATGATCATAGAGCTGATGATGATGTGCGCCAACAGAGAGACAGGGAAGCAGCGTGGATGTGCAAATAAAATACTTGTCAGACATCGACTGTGCTAAACACAAATTCATGACTTATAAAATGACATTTATTACATAAAAGCATCCGGAATCTGCTGTCACAGATATACTCGCATGTTTAACATGGTGGATTACTTTTTGAGAGCTGAATCTAGTACTATACTTGCAGAACGCTTAGAAAGAGCATAAAGCGATTCTACAAAGGCAGAGCAGTGAGAGCCATCCGGCAAATTCCCTCGATATAAATGCATCTAGTTAGACATCATTAAGAGTATAAAGGTCTAAAACATTAAAGGGCTGAGATAATTCGGCATGAAAGTGAGGCGAGAGCTCATGGGAAAGCTGGTTATGTTAACGTCATTATGCTATCCCAGTTTCATCAAATGACTTCTTTGATGCGTCTGGTTCTTGCGTAGAATCAATTTTACAGAGTTAATATGCAAATACAAATCTGATATCTACAGTATTTATTACTATTGTTTCAAACGTTTGAATACCATATGCTTGTCTATTAGTGCATACAATACAAATACTGTACACATAAAGTGTATTTAATCTTTAATAGGTTCTGAAAAAGTTGTTTACTGTGTATTGAGCATGAATATTTTTTGACATAATATCAGCCGGCAGGCAAACTCGGTGTCCGTTCCTTGGAAAACTAAAAAAGGAAAGATAGTTACAAGATTTACATATTGTTCACTCTCTTCCTGTGCCTGTATTTCTCATGTTTTCTTGTGTTCTGGAGTGTAATTGTCCATCTGTTTGACTTGATCATGTGGAGGATTCAGTGTGACTCCTCTCATAAAATGTATAATTTATTTATCAAGTGACATTTAAAAAGCTAGAATTTCATTTGCAAGATTCCTATAAATGTTAACACAAAGTTGAGCAGTCACTAAAGGTGCCCTCCGGCAGTTATGTAAGACAGTCAAGTCCCTAATGACTCAGTAAAAGTCACTGAATCGCTGAGTCATTGCGCATTATAAATTATAATGTGTGGGTAAATGTTTAAGACCACATTGCATTCTAACTTGCAGATAGATATTTTGTATTTGCATATATTAGTGCAAAGTTAACTTTGCATGTAAAAGTTATTTACCGGTAATAAAGTGTTTACCTGCTAGAGGCATTTATTCCCTGATGAAGTGTGCAAGTGAGGTTTCTTTGCCACTAGTTGCACCAAATGGAATAGCAATCTATTTGTTTTAATGGCCTGACTTGGCTTGACATTATAACTTACTTTGGTTCAAGACTCAAGTAATGGCATGAGTTTGCCTGATTGATATGTTTTTGTTCGAACAGTAGAAGACTGGGAAAGAACTTTAAAGGGGTCATTTAAAATTTTATTATATTGTTTGAGGTCAATTTATGATGTTCGCATCTAAATGAATAAGCTATTTTCTACCCTAGTTTTGAGCCTAGCTCCGGTTTTTATGGCCGTCTCGCACTAAAGACTTGGAAGGAAATGCCCACTGCTGTGAGTGGATAACAGTTTTGCATATTATAATGAGTTTCAACTCACTCGTCGGTGCATGTATTTGGCAATGCGTGTAAAATCTGTGGGCGGAGCTAAACCGGCTGTGTTGAAGTAGGCGTTGATCTTCTTCTGCGGGGGTGGTGTTTTATCCTCTTTGACGTCATAGTTCCCTACTTTGAAAAATCGAGTCGTTTGCTGAGCCTGGTGTCAATAAAAGCTTTTATTGGACTAACAAGGACGTTTTCAGTTCTGAAACTTACAGGATATTCTTATAATATGATGACCTCTTGGATGTCAAAAGCTCAATGAAAATTTGATTTCTCAGTTCATCACCCCCTTTAAGTTCAGATGTTATGAGATTAGCTTTGTTATTGTAAACTGCATAGTTCCAGGCTTTTTATTCTGGATTTCAGAACTGTATTACAATTTTTACGTTGACATGAAATCAATCGATCCTTGATGGAAAAACTGTGGCGACATTTCTGCAAAATTATATTATGTTTCTTCTTTCATGTTTTGTGGCATTTTTAAAGTGAAATATCCAGTGCACGGTGCTAAAAGTGTGTAAAAATCTTCCAAAACAGATTGAATGTAAATCATGTGCTGAAAGGTTAATCGTATTTAAAAATAACGTTCAACTTACACTAAACCCTAACTTATACCTATAACAAAAGTAAATGTGAGATAAAACATACATTTGCTGAAGCAACCATGCTATTTTAGAATGCTTTGAGCTCTTCTATTGTAATTCTCAGGACCCGTAACTTTAGCGCTCCACATCACAAGTGCAGTGCTGTACCAGTTAAACTACTGAGCAAGTGTAACTTTGAGGCAAGGACAAAGAGTGAATCCAATAGCAAGAACTTTTAATAATAATAAAAAAAAACATAATCCAGGGAAAACTCAGAACAGGTACCTCAGACAGGAACAAAGACACTGCTAACATCAAGAACTCACAAAGACTGAACTAGACACAGGGAAAACTGTCACTTGCCCGTATACGGGCAATCTAACTTTACTTCACTATATTACTATTAAATCCTAATCTATTCGTGACAAACTATATATCGTTGGAAAGGTCTAAGAGTCCTAAATAGATATTTTAGGTCTGTTTTTTTCTTACAAATTATGAATGAACAGTAATATATGAATTTATGAGAGGAGTGCGCCTCAAAAAATCAACGTCATTACAGGAGTTTCTGTATATATATATATATATATATATATATACATGTATTTTTTTTTAAATTATTATTATATCACATATTTTAGTAGTTATAAATTAGGTATCATTTGAAAGCTTACGAACTCAGAATTCATCCTGTGAAAACCGTTTTGAAATTGGACGTTGCGTTACCATAGAAACAGTATTTTTTTATTAGGCCCCTCCCCTTTTGGGCATCATCTTTCATAATTTATTATGAAAACCTTTTCTAATCTTGACAAAACAGATATTGTCAGAAAAGTCTGAGTCTCAAAGTTCCATATTTAGTGACAGAAGTGATATTTGGATAGAAATTTATTAATTTGTTGTGGCAAAATGCATACAATTAAATTCAATGGAATTCAATGGCACCCAATGGCTCATGGGAACTTCAATTTTTGTGATATCAACTTCAAATTTGGAACACAACTTGGTTAGATATATAGCTTTCATTTTATAGTAATTTTATAGTAAAACATATTTTGTAAAATATTTATTTCATATTAAAAAAATATATTAATAAAGTATATTTGATTTACTGTAAATTATAACTTCCATAACTTTTTCATACTTTAATTTTAAGTGCTTTCACTTTAGTAATAATTGCTGATTATTTTCTTTAAAACAAGACCAAACTTAGGTCTATATTCCAAAGCATTCTTGAATTACAACCATTTAAGTTTGTATAGTGCATTTTAATGTCAATTATCAAAAAGGGGGGTGACAGGTAAAAGGTTAAATACAGTACACAGGCAAATAAGATAACAAGGGGCATGGCTAATAAAAAAACACCTGGGAACAATGATCAGACAATTAACAATACACATGGCAAATAGGGAATCACACGACAGACAAGAACAGGGAACAAAACCCAAACCGTGACCGCAAGTTTAGTATAAAAAGCCGTATATAGAGCTTGTTATGTGAAGCAAATTAATTCAGTTAACCGCATGAAAGTCTTTATTAATTGATAATCTGCTCCTGTAATCATAATTTGTGGGAAAAAGAGTAAACGTTATTGCAATTTTACTGCCACTAGAGTTAATTTTAGCTGGAAACTGCAGTGAATTGTACTTATTTGTGGAGGCACATTTTTCCAGTGAGGCTTGGTTGCATAAAATAGCTGACAACTGTGACCACACATAGGGCCTATTCTATAGATTCTGCCACTTTTATGTTCTCACCTTACCTACTGCAAGATCGGCTTTTGTGAATTAGCGCTTTCATTAGCATTCCTAAAAGGAAAAATTTAAGGGCACCAAGTCATGCATAGTTTAACATTTTGCCTATAATTGAAATTCTAGTAGGCCAACATACCTTTTGCCCAACAGAACCATTAGACCATTATAGGGTAAGGCACAAAATGGTGTCTTAGATCAAGATGACAGATTTCATGTTATGTGCTAATGTGGAGCTCTTTGCCCCTAGCACTTAGCTCCATGAATGTGAACTCTTGACAGCTGTTGCCGGTAATAACACTATACTTACAAAACAGTAACGGGACAGTTCCCTCAAGCATAATGGTCTGCAGGGTTAAGAGATATATTACGGTAAGCCTCATCAATGCTAATAAGCTCCAGAGGGGCTCTCAATAACAATTAGTTTCATCATCTGATCCCCAAACTCTGTGACACACTCATGAGAAACTTTGACTGCCGTATGCTAACAACTACAGAAATGTACTGGGTGAAAATACCATGATATTTTTCACTCGATATCAGATATCATATTTTGATATCGTCACAGTGTCAGCAGGGTATTAAACAAGATCAATATTTCCTACAGATTTTGTCTAACCATGATGATCATTTGAAGTACAGAAGTGAGAAACCAGTAGAATACCCTGGTTTGGACCAACGGGTGTTGATATTTCAAAATGTCTGACTACACTCACTCAGCCACAGGCTATCTCAGATGACTTTCAGCAGCAAGATGAATTTTGTGTTAAAAAATGCTGCTGTTGTGTTGTGTTCCTCTGTGTTGTTGACAGTCTGGTCAGGTGTGGGAGGGTGGGAACTCTTGAGGGACAGTGCAGACACCCTGGATAACTATAATTGGCCCCGGGTGAATAGTTGTGTCAGTGGTGGAGGAGCGTGGGAGATGGAAGAGGGCCTTATAGAATAGATCGAAAGAGCAGGATCGATCACAATTACAGATTCACTCATATCCCAAGTGTTTGTTAATGACTTTATGTGTTTATGATGGCTGAAGGGTGAATTGTAGGTGGAGTGGTTTTCAGCTACAGCCAGTGATTGGTTTGAGATGTCACTGGCCATAGTTCATCATAATGCCACTTCATAGGATGAGTATGAGTTATGAATAGCGTGTGCTGTCACAAATTAGGCTTGTTTCACTCTGCATATATAAGCTGTGCGTAAGCAAAGCTGCATCCTAACTAACAGCATCTTTGCTGCACGACAGAGCTGTGGCTTTTTCAGTAACATCAGTTAATGGTCCATATTACTCGTTTAATGAGAGTAAAGACATTTTTAATGTTACTAAAGATTTCTATTTAAAAAAAATGGAACACTCCGACTTTTTGGGACTTTAGCTAATTCACCTTATCCCCCAGAGTTAGATAAGTCCATACATAACTTTTTCATCTCCGTGCGTGCTATAAGTCTGTTTGACGCACCCACCTAGCCTTGCTTGGCACAAAGACTGGATGTAAATGGTTGCAGCTAGCATACTAATCCAAATAAGTGACAAAATAGCACAAACATTTTCCTATTTACATGTTGTGATTGAGTCAGTAATTACTAAATAGAAAAGCATAGTTTATCATGGGTGTCCGCTTTATTGTATAGAGCTGTGACAATAAACAGGGGAGACCAGGTACTACCATGATGTTTCATTGAATTCCACCCAAAAACGCATCCTGATTAATAAATATCACAGAACATGAATAAAGAATTATTATTACAGGAATCAATATATTTTAAATGCAATTTATTAGCTGAACCAAATGTATTCAACAGCATATAATACAGTATAATTGCATTACAACAGGCAAGAATAAGGGGAAAGTAATAGCACAAGGCAAATTGTTTTTGCACAGTGAACCCACAGACAGTAGCCTAATTAGGGCTGCACTATTTATCGCACAATGTTGATATGTGCATCTAATCAGTAATGCCAGTTCCTTGATTAGTAGTAAATCACCTTCACCTGCTTTCAGATGGAGTGGCATTTACTACAAAGAGCCGTAACTTACTGACAAGCTGAGCCATATCGCGTTAATATCGAGGAACGTATCGCCAGCGATATTTAACGCGATATGGCTCAGCTTGTCAGTAAGTTACGGCTCTTTGTATTAAATGCCGCTCCTATCTGAAAGCAGGTGAAGGTGATTTACTGCTAATCAAGGAACCGGCTTTACGATTAGATGCGCATAACAACATCGTGCGAATTAATCGTGCAGCCTGTAGGCCTAATGTACTTGGGCTACGGGACAAGGTAGGTCACTGTTTCTCAAAACAAAACAAAAATATTCAGATTCATTAGCAAGGTGAAGGCTACAGTCCTGAGTTTACCTCTAGCTCCGCTCATTTGTTACTGGGTGATAGAGCGCATTCGTGACAAAACAAAACTTACATTAGGGCCTTTTGAGCACTCAAGTTCGTTATTTCAAATGTAGGCACGCAGGGTGGAAACGCGCGCTGAGTTTTTTCCAATAAAAACATATTTATGGAATTTTTTCAATAAAAACATATTCATACTCTATTCATATAATAGTGTCACTAACGTTACATTAGATCTGGCTAATGGCACTGTTACAGTAGGTCATCTAAAAACCTAACGGAACACTGACCGCAGCCGCAGGTGATCCACTTTGTCCTGTCTGTGCTATCGATGGGATGGCCGTATACTTCAGCACAGGTGTCATGGTCCATGTGGCAAATTCCATTTTTTTCAAAATAGTCATCCTCAGTGAAATGTACCATGCAAACATAGTGTCCCTTGATAATCTCTTTAGGTGTGTTTGGATCAATATCCAGAGCAAACTAGCCGTTTCTTCATCCGGTCAGAGTTTTTTGTTGGAATTCTGTGAAACATCATGGTACTACCTGGTCTCCCCGTTTGTCGCAGCCCTTTACAATACAGCCAAAACCCATGATTGTAAACTATGCTTTAACATTCTAGTAATTGCTGACTCTGAGATGAAAAAGGTATGTATGCACTTAGCTAACTCTAGGGGATAAGGTGAATAGACTAAAGTCCCAAAAAGTTGGAGTGTTCCTTTAAAAAGGGATCACTGTTTCCACAAAAATATTAAGCAACAAATGTAATTCAGAATTGATAATAAGATTTTCTTGAGCAGCAAATCAGCATATTCAAATGGTTTCTGAATGACATGTGACTCTGAAGACTAGAGTAATGATGCTGAAAATCTGTTAAATTGTGATAATTCATTATAGTACTGTTTCTACTTTTTTATATACGAGTACATTATAATGTGTAATATAATTAAGTTTAACTTAATTGTATTTTGAGATGAGACAGTATAGATTATACTGATTATACTGTTTAGATATGAGGAGTTCAGATGCAAAAGCCTCTAAATGCCATTTGAAATTTTCTTCTAAAATTACCATTTTTATCAAGCTTGTATATTTAAGTTCAGTAATTTCACTTAAATGACAATTAATAGGTAATCTTCTTTGCCATTTAAGTGAAATTACTGAACTTAAATATACAAGCTTGATAAAAATTGTCATTTTATATATATTTTGAGGTCTTGGCAATATTTTGTCATTTTATAAATGCCCATTTCAGAAGATTTTTAATAAATATTTTCGTAGTGCATTTTCTCCAGGGTTTTTAGCATGCAGAGTCGCGCTGCTTACATCAACAGTGCGAAAGACTGTGACCAGTTAATGTGGGTGCCAAAATGCATGCACGCTGCTTATGTGTTGGTGTGAAACAGGCTTTAACAGAAGCCGAGAATGAGCTTCTTGCTTGAGCATCGATTTTGGAAGATAGTCAGCAAAATCAATTTGCCTTTTTTTTTCATTTATGTGCCAGAGGTGGAGTGTAAAGTTGTTAAAAGCTGTGAGAGAAGGAGGAAATGAGCAATATTGTCAAGCTGGAGGAACTTCCTGAAGGTTGGCTAAGATCAGACTGACAAGCCTCACAGGGGAATAAAATCAAAGCTCGGTTCAACATCAGCTTCAGTTAGCCTAACGTTCTTTAAAATGCGCAGAGCAGTCAGGCATCTCATTTTGAGGAGACTAACCCTTCTATCTCTTTTATCAGCAAGTTTAACCTACACAACAATTAACATGCCACTTTCCTTATGATGACTAGCATCTCTGGTTGCTTTGATGTGTAAATGAGCGGAGGTCGTTTTTTTTTTCCCTCTCCTTCCCCATCGCAGAGTATGTTTACATAACGCAGAGCGCTGGGAGCCAATGAGAGGCAGCGTGCCAGTGCTGCCAAGAGAGGACCGATAGATCTCAGTGTCTGATCTCCGCTTAGCCATGGGCACTGAGAGGCGGTGGGAGAACCCGGGAATACATTATCCACTCAGGGAATTTTAAAGAGGGGAGAAAGGTGGAGGATGGAAGAGAGTGAGAGATAGTTGGGGGGAGGGTGGCTGTTGGGATGGGAAGGAAGAGGGAAGATTCCCACAGACCACTTGGCCGGATTCACCCACCCTACCCCCTCACTCACTCTTTCTCTCTTTTGCCTTTCACTTCCTATGAATTGCTCCATCCAAGTGCTCACTAATGTACTGTACTTTTGTCCTCAGTCCACAGTTTGCTATTGCTTTATTTATTTACCCTAAGAGGAACGCTGCTATCCGCTCAAGGTCAAACTCACTTTAAGTACCTCCATCTGTGTTGCTGTAACCCAGTAAATATTCTCTTGTTTCTTATGCCTGACTCGAATACTAAAGCGTGTACTGAAGTTGTGCATGCTGATTTGGAAAGTTAGAGAGAATCTCATCTGGCACAGCTGATTGAAGTTTTGCATTCACATCTTATTCGATTTAAATATTTCATACACATAGTCTGATTACTGGTGCATGGATACCACGGCTTCATTAATTACACTGCAGAGAAGAACTGCGTTGAACGTCTGTTTTTATTTGGGTACAAGTTGGATGGCACTGGTTTGGTGTTGGTTGTTGGTGGTTGACAAAAGTAGCCTTGCTGGTTAAGCTAGTGGAAAATCCTGTTTGTTAAAGGGATACTCCACTTTTTTTGGAAATAGGCTCATTTTTACAACTCAGTTGAGTTTTACTCGTTTTCGAATCCATTCAGCTGATCTTTCTGATATTTAGAAGAATATCAGTAACAAGACAGTTTCTGGTCTCATTGACTTCCATAGTAGGAAAAAAATATACTATATACGTCTGGTTACTGATATTGTCCTAAATATCAGAAAATCGGCTGAATGGATTCGAAAATGGTAAAACCCAACTGTTTAACTCTGGGGGAGTTGTAAAATGAGCCTATTCCTGAAAAAGTGGAGTATCCCTTTAATGGTTTATTTGGTTAGCATAGCCCAGTTACCCCCTGGTTGTCAATCCCTGAACTACACCATCTGGCTGCAAAAAAGACTGTAGATCAGCCGAAACTTCCATTGAGATGAATGGGAATGCTAACAGATAGCTTTCTTTTAGGATCTTGACCAGGGTTTTGGCAGTAATCTTTTGTTTTATTTTTAATATGGTATTTGCCCGCTATATTAAAAGATGTTTTCATTTTTTTAGAAAAACATTGAGGAAATTTAGTAGAGAGTATTTGCAGCAAGTGTTGTTTCTAAAAATTCTTAGTTAGGATTTGTGAGGAAAAGGAGGATTTTTAATACAATGTATATCAGCTCTAGTTTAGGCTATGACCTGTGGTTTATCTGTACATGGGTGTGACTCGTTGTTTTCGAAATCATTTGAAACAAAGAGAAATCCTGGAGTGAGGATAGTGTGGCTAGAACGTGCCGTAGTGGGATGAAAATAAGTGTCTCAAAGTGCAATACTTATCCCAGACTTCGATCATTTGCTGGACACAGACCAAACCTCACACACAGCACAGTTCCAGGGACCCGGGAAATCAATCGATGTGACAAACTGCTTGCCATCTGCTTAGGAGTGTCTTCCCCTTTGAAACCACCTGCCGAGGGCGTTGATCTCAGAGACTTGGCCAAGATATCATTAACATTATTTGTGGATTATGCCAAGCATTAGCATTATTTAAAAAAAAAACACACAGTCCTTTTTGTTCCTTTTCAAAGCGTGGTACCATAGTATTTTGGACATGGTATGTTGTATTATCATTCGCATTGTATTTAAAGTTCACAGTTAAATACAATTAGAGGGAGTAAAGTTTAATCCGTATTCAGTAGGGGTGGGAATCTCTAGGCACCTCACGATTCCAATTCGATTACGATTCAGAGGGCTTCCGATTCAATGCTAAATCGATTATCTGAATCTTTTTTTTTTTGTGTGTGTGACTATAAATACTTTGAATAATTTAATAATATATTTTATTAACATTGCAAAGAACCAACAGGAAAATAAATGTGTGCCTGAACTAGCAGCATACGTGTTATCCTTTTTTTTTTCCTGAAAGTTGATGGGGACCAGCAACTGTTTGGTTACCCACATTAAAAAAAAAAATCTTCTTTTGTGTTCAACACGATACTACGATATTTCTTCAAAAGCAGATAGTGGAGACATTTTAATCGTCCACGATCAAAAATCGTGCTATCGCACACCCCTCCTCACGTCAGCTTTTAACGAGGAGGGTTTGGATTCGGCGCTCAGTCATCGCGTCTGCGCATGGCGTCTGCGTCTCTGTTATGTGAACACCACAGACGGTCCGGCCACTGCAATTCTGCGCTTCAGAGTTCCGTCTTTCACGTTGCGTCAATATTACGTTATTATAAATATATATAAAATAATATATATTTTTTTTTTGAAAATCGATTTTTGACATTTGTGAATCGATTCAGAATCGTCCACGTCCGCATCGCGATGCATCTAAGAATCGATTTTTTCCCCACCCCTAGTATTCAGTGTGCTGTCCGGGGGAAGGGCTCTGAGCTCAGAATTCGGCCTGAACCTAGATGCTTTAGTCTTTCGGCCTTAAGTTGTAATCGGGACATATTTTTACCTACAGGAGGGATGGTGTCCTATATATCCTCCTTTTGCAGCCACTTTGTGTCTACATTTTTTGTAAATTGGATATCTATCCTCGAGGAAAACCACACTTTTTTCCTACAAAGTACTTTTATACTGGCCATAATTCGCTTCATAAGAATTTGAGGGCGCTTTCAGCTTCAGATGTGTCTGCGTCACCTTTCTTGCGCAAGCTTTTGTTCTCCCACCCTTCAATCAATTCAGTAGTTTCCGGAGTGCAGAGCCGCCAAGTCTCATGCATTGGCTGTGAGACACCCGCATTTGATTGGTTTCACATGTCTCAGACGCCACACCCCCGATTTCTCATGCTGTCAACCTGGGGTGCCGTTTCCCAAAACCATTGTTGGCCAACTATGATCACAACTTCCATTGAACTCTATTGTTAACGACAAAACTTGTGACCGTGGTTGGCTTTGGGAAACGCACCAAGGTTGGTCAAATGCCTGTAGGATGAGTTTTTCTATATATTTACCTGTTGAGCCACTCGTGATTGAGTAGTTATGCCACAAATAAGTTTAATTCTCCTGGAATCTAGAGTGAGAGGGAAGGCGAGTGATGAGACCCACTAGGATATTATGACACGTTACCGTGTTTTTGTAAAGCCCTGCCATCCTTCCTGTGTTCCTCGCCTCTGAATGTAGCGGAAAATATCATCAGGTTCTTTCATTCCTTCAAACCAAAGCCTCATTGTGTTTCTCAGTCATCTATCCATTGAGTGACCGAAGAAATGAAGAGTGAAGGAAAAGGAAACAAGCTCAGCGGGCACTATCAGAGGGTGTCATAATTAAATCAGCGTTATTTAATGCTATTCAGCTATCCTTCAGAGGACTTAGAGTAAGTCCCAAGAATATATCAGTGTTACAGTATTAGCCATCCTCCTTTGCTGAGCTCTTATGCCTATCTGTCCACTGTCCCTGTTTTCAAGTAGCACACAGCAGCACTTCTTCCTCACAGGTGTGAGTTAGGAGATAGCAGGACACCACTTAATTCAGATGTTTCCCCCTCACAGTTATCTTGCTGGTGATCAATGCAACATGACAGTGCTGCTTTTATCAGGGGTATACAGAGGCCAGACCTTGGTGGTCCGTCCCTTCCCCTGACAATGCAAACTCATTAAGGGCCAATCACAGAGCTTCCACACATAAGACTCTAGTCTCATGGTAAGTGAAAAACCGTGTCTGTATCTTTGCGAGACTGTCTGTCACCTGACTGTCCTCGCGGTATGATCATGAGAAGGATCTGGAAGGGCTAAAAGGACTAAGTTCATACCGCAAAGAGTTAGTCAAGCATGAATTGTTTCAAACTGATTGAATGCTTCATTGAAAAAGATAACTCCTGACATGTCACCCTCACGGCTAATTCCTACAGAGCCAAATGTTTGTTGCTTGAAAAATAGTTCCTGCTTTGTTTATCTTCAGGCCTATTACATATGCAGGATTTTGATACAATAGCTCATTCACAAACTTAGTCAAGCAGTTAATTAATATCAACAAAGATTTTTTAAAGTTAGAGTCGCTCATAAAGTGCTAAACATTACATATGTTAGCTTCAGCTAATCCACATTGTAGGGGCTATTGCAACATTATGTGGGTTCTCACATCTCAGTTGTAATGCTACGGTCACCGCATGCCAAACATCCACTCTTTTTACGCTTCATGTTATAGGCTATTTAACAGGAGGAGAGGGATTCTCCTTTTTTAGTCTAATTAGCTAATGGCACAGAACAAGGCAGTGAGGGGCTAAAGGAAGGAAAACAGGATAAGAAAAACAGCAGAGCTAGCAGAGCTAATTAATGAACTTCAAAAGAAAATATTAAAAAGTGAGTAAAACCAGGAGCAACAATTTGGTTAAGTGAATAATTAAGCAGAAGTGCTTACCCTGGTGCCGAATTTCTTATTTTTGGGGTGAAAAAAGGAAAGATACTGTATACTCCACCCGGCTTTGTGTACACGTTGTTGTTAGCATCAGTTTTAACCCAAGGGGCTCAGTAACTGTTCAGCAGTTAGCCTTGCATTCTGCAACACTCTTGGCTGAAGGCTAAACTGTTGGGAGAGAAATTTAAATTCACACCAGCTAATGCTCGAAAGTCACCTACTATGGCTAAATAATATAAATTAATGTTTGTCTAAGCTTTTATTTCAATGACTGTCTTTCGTCTGACCTTGATAAAAGTAAGATATGAAAGTCAGTGGGTTCTTTTGTTCTTGAGTCACCTCTTTGACAGCTATTCCCCTGTGCTTGCGTGGGAAACATCAAAAATGTATGTTTGTAAGAGGACTCTTTTATTTTGAGCTGATGCCCCAAGACATAGCCCTTCATTCTGTACTTTTGGATTTCAGTAAGCAGTCCTTTCATTCAAACAAAAGGAAACAAAGCATTGACCCTGTAATGTAAGTCAAGAGGAAGCTAGTTGAGCCGCTGTTAAGGTTATTGAGGTAAAGATACTAAATGTAACTAAGAAGTGACTGATAATTTATTTTGTTGAGGAAAACTCAAAATGAAAAAAGTATCTAACATAACAATCTAACATAACAATATAGTATAACACAACAACATAACATATAGCGCATAAATAAATGCCCAAATTATATACTGTTCTGTTCAAGTTGTTAATTTAGTGTATTAGCTTAGTGTAGTAAGCCGTTAGCTTCGTTTATGATGGTAGTGGTTGTTCGTTGTGTTTTTTCAGGGAATCGTTGCATATTTTCCAAGTAAAGACTTTATTATTTTATTTCCCATGCTGTGCAATTATTACCGCTACCTAGTGTTCTCAAAAATATTGATATTTCGATAAATATTGAAATATCTGAACGGTACCAATACTAATTTCCCGAAGTAGCTATCGATACTAGCCAAGCAGTCTTTCACTTCTCTCCAAAGGTGCGTTGACAAACACCACACGTGCACGCACTCCGTCTCGTTCGCTCTGGTAAAATATCAAAAGTGAAGTGAATGAAAAGATGGCAATGGCGCCCTGCGACCGGCTTTAGTTGATTTATAAAGAACAGCGCGAGCGGGAGTTGGAGTCAGAGCGAGCGGACATGTCGAAGAATAGCGCGTACACCCAAAAGATTGTTTGACTATCAATAATCCTCATTATCAGGGATGAACCTATCCTAAAAGAACGTAACCTCGGGTCTCTCTAGAAGAGGGAACGAGTATTGCTTAACCTGCCGTGCTCGTGCCATGAGCGACTTTTGCTTCAGTCGATGAAAACAAGAGAAACAGCCTCCGAGCCCTGCTTTTATACGCGGCTAAGCCACGCTCATACTGGTGGGTATGTCTTTGTGAAGGCTTAATGGGGTCATGAACTTGGCTTTTTTAAATTGTATTATATTGTTGTCTGAGGTCAACTTATGACGTTCCTTTTGGTTTTTGCATTCAAAAACATCAAAATGGATAAGTAATAGGCTATTTTCTACCCTAGTTTTGAGCCTAGCTGAAAAACGCTCATTTTTTATTGGCGTCTTGCATTGAAGGCTTAGAGGTAAACGCCCACTGGTCTGAGTGGATAACAGTTTTGCATATTATAATGAGTTTTACTTGTTTCTCACTCGTCAGTGCACGTGGGGAAATTGTTTTGAAAACGTCCAATGTTGTAAAATGGCAACTGGAATGATTCGCCCATACATGTTCGAACCCAGAGTCCGTGTGTTGCATCATTCCTGTCAGGTCCAATATAAATGGCACAGCACCGTTCTTTAATCTTAATCGGTCTGCAAATCTTGTTTACAAAATCGGTCTGCAAGTCTTGTTTACAAAATCCTCATTGAAATGAAGCAAACAGGCGACAATGTTTTACCCTCAGCTGGAACGTCATTAAAAATAAAGTTTATCCATGCATTCCTATTGCAATCCAGAGGAAGCTTATGCAGCGACTGTCTTCTTCCACAACCAGGCACTGCACAATATTTTGTATTGCTTGGTAGCTCGATTTTGTCTCGGGTTTGTCATCACGAGGTAGGCGTCTATGTTATTTAGCTATGCGTGTAATGCCCAAATCGGTTAAATCCGGCCATAATGGAGTAGGCATTGATCTTCTGCAGGGGTGGTGTTTTATCCTTTTTGACCTCATTGTTCCCCACTTTGAAAAACGAGTCGTTTGCTGAGTCTAGTGTCAATAAAAGCTTTTATTGGACTAACAAGGACGTTTTCAGTTCTGAAACTTCGAGGATATACTTATAATATGATGACCTCTTAGATGTCAAAAGATCAAGGAAAATTAGATTTCTCAGTTCATCACCCATTTAAAATTTAATGTTTTATCTTATTATTATACTGAAACTCTATCCTGCAATTTGATATTGTTAAGTGTTTTAAAAAATACCCCTTAATATAGTGGCAGTTTTTTTCTCTGTGATATTGAAAATAGTATCGAATATCGAATGTTTTTCAAGGTATCTGATATCACTATCGAAATTAGAAATTCTAGTATCACGACAACACTCACCGCTACCAACAAAACCTGACAGTAACATAACAACATAACCCTAAATTCAGAAGCATCTTTCCACCTATATTATATTTTATGTAGACAATGTTATGGAAGAATAACATACAACAACCCTAAATTCATTCCTTCAGCTCGGAAGCACCTTTCTGCAAATATTATCTTGGAAGTTTTTTTTTTTGTATTCTGCTTGTAAAGAGTACAAAAAAAAAAACATTTGGAGTCTCAAGGCATCGATTTGTTCATTTGCTTTAAAATTAGGCTGTTGCAGGAGCCTGTTTTTCCCTGGGGTATGTACCTATTTCAAGAGCTCTACGAGGGTCAAGGTTTGGTCAGTGGAGGAGAAAAATAGCGTCCTCGTTTAAACAAGAGCAACTGCCACTTTAGAGCACTGTACTGGCAATTTAGAGATTAGCCAAACCTCCCACAAACGGCTGTAGTTATAGCTGCAACACTCCAGAGACAGAGTCCCCATCTACAATAAACAGAGATAACTAGCGAAATTATTCACACTTTAATAGGGCGGTTGACATGACGCATTGCAGCAGAGTCCTGTTTTCTTTCCAATTGTGCCGGTTTGTGGCCTCATATTAATTGAGACACTACATGGAGAATTTGTTTATACAATGGAGTTATACTGTGTGTATGTGTGTGTGCGCGCATGTGTATACAGTACTGTGCAAAAGTCTTAGCATTTTCACCATTTTTAAGCCATATCTTTAGTTTGTCAGTACGAAATATCAGTTTACTTTTCCAAACATTCCTTGTGCCATTAATTGTAGTAAAAAAAAAGATTTTTGTATACATGAGGAGTTTGACAACAGCTGGTTGTACTCAACACAGGGATCTATCTATATATATTTATTTGTATTAGGCCTATCGATTTAACATGTTTATATAATGAATTAATTATGGAAAAAAAGGTGTTAAAGTAGGGGAGCGCGGGGCACAATGTAACGCGGGGCTAGTTGTACACACGCTTGTTTTAAATACTTCCACACATGCTGGCATGACGAAACTTCGTATATTTACTAGTTGCCATTTCAACACTATATAGAGAAAAAATGCGCCAAAATTCCAAAATCTTTGTAAGATATCACTGAACATTTATTTAACCATAGCAAAAGTGCATTTCTTACTTAAGTTAATTTTTCGTCTCTATTTTTTGTGTTTATTTAAAATTAGACAAATCTGATATTATTTTAATCTCCAATCTGTTGTTTAACCGTTGATTTAGTTCTTTCATGCTTCGCTAACTAGCAGAAGACACTAGCAGGGTTTAAATCAAGTTGTGCAGTTGGGGCATGTTGTAACACTGTGTTACAATGTGCCCCTATTAGAAATATGATATTATATTCTACTTTTATGAATTCTATTGAGAAAAACATGAGAAACATGTAAATAAAGACTGAGCGTCAATGCTCTAGAAATTATTAAGTATTATTTTGTTTTTGAATTATGCTGTATAGCTGTGTTTTCCGATGTGTTTGTTGTCAAACTCAAAAATTTGTTTATTTTTAATTATTAAAAAATGCCGTTATTTTATATGAAAAAGTTAATAATTGTATTTTATTAAGAAAATATTTTGGTTTGACTTGCATATGTTTTTGATCAGATCAGATAGCATTTTAAGCTGTCATATGGTGATGTTACAATGTGCCCCTCACATGTTACAATTTACCCCACCTATGGGGCATGTTGTCACATTTCACTTCCATTCTTTCAGGGTAAATCAAGAAAAAAGTATACACTGTATTAATAAAACAAAACCACATAATTGTGCTACACATGTGGGAAATTAATGTGGGGAAAAAAAAACTCTAAACCCTAAGTAGATTTACACAAATTGACAAAGTCAAAAAGTGTTGCTTTTTGCCCCGCTCTCCCCTAACTGAACACACTATATATATCAAACTTTTATTTGTACTATATTATTTTGTTTTATTTTAAATATGATATTATATTATAGGCCTGTTATATTTGTAAACCGTGCTTTATGCTACTTTTTTGTGTATGTGTGTTTGTTGCTATTGTTGCTGCAGCTGTTGAAGGACTAGAAGATTTAATTTAGCTGTTTAGGTCCTTAAAGCACTCAGTATTCCGATCAGTTTCTATACCACCTCTCAAGTTTGTAGCCTTGTGCCTCTGTGTTAAATTGACCGTTCTGTCTCAGACCAGTCATGCATTTCAGTAGTGAGGACAGCTTTCCACAGGAGCCCTCCTGATTAGAGCCAGTCAAAGAAGAGTCGATGGAGGGTGAAAGCAGAGCAAAGTACTGTTTTAGAGCGTATACACATTCATCTGGAGTTTTTTGAGGCTGTTCGGACCATGCCGTATGGTCGCTCTTTTATGTGTGCAGCATGCTCTCATTTGCGGCAGGGGGGAACAAGTCTGGTCAGTTGTCTCGCAAGAGATAGATCTCCCAAGAGCTCTGGTCTGAAACCAATTTTTCAGCTGTGTTTATGGGACAAAAAAGAGAAATGGGGGAAGCGGTGAATTGTTTCCAACTAGCAGGACTGCTGAACACATGCTGTATTTGTTGATTAATGCTCTGAAAAAGGCAACAGATGGTAATGTTTTGCATCTGTCAGAGCAATTACAGAATCAATCAACCTACCCCGACCTTCACTTCAAATAGTCCTAATTTATTTATCATCAGTGGCATAGGGGTTGCATATCGAAATTTGTTATATTTATTGAAGTTGGTTTACCTCTTGAGAGTGATAAAGGTCTGTTGTAGCAGATAAAGCCCTATCACAGACATATTTACTTCATATCTCACCTATAAAAGAGGTTTCTGTGCATAAATGTTCAATGTTTTCTAGATAAGGTGCAAAGCAGTTACTAAATCATCTGGTAGATATTGCTGCTTTATACAATCGCGGTTTCAGTTGGCACGTGCTTGCTCTTTTGTTCTACTTCAGTTTCTGGAAGTTTTTCTTGTATAATTTCAGGTTTGTGTTGGATTTTGGAGTCTGAGTCACAGGGTCTCGTTTATGGGCCATGTTCGGGCTTCAGCTCGTCACTCCTCAGCAGTCACCTTTACCGAGCTAGTCTTCTGCATGTAAAGCCAATCAGGATATTCATTCTCTCTCCATCCACACAAATCACAATCATGTTGTAAAGTGGGTGATGATGGCTGTCAGGTGAGCTGCATGTTGGGGCACGGCCTCATTGAAGTCCTGTCAGTGGAGAGAAGAGGCCCTTTCACTCAGTTTTCATCCACTGTGGGAATTCAAGAGTCTTGTTTAGTTTCAGGCACGAGTGTAAAATCCACTCCACGACAGCTCTGAGCCCAGCTTCATCTGTAGGACTCTCACGAAGAGGCTGAGTGTCTCCTCTGTGGACAGCTGTCCAGCATCATTAGGCTTCCTCCATCAGGGAGACATGTGCCCACTGTGGATCACCTCTGCAGGTGAGGTGAGACAAGACCCAAAACCTCTCAGTTCCCTTCAGCAGAAAGCCTTTGTTCACACTGCACGCAAATCCGATTTGGTTTTCAAATCCGATCTGATCCGTCATTTTGCAAGTGATAAAATCTGTTGAGAGCGTGTAGTCAGTATCCACTGAATCACTATCTGTTTGATACAGCGTGTAAGCGTCAGAACAAATATAAGAGACTTTTATTTAAAACGACTGAGAATAACGGTCAGTGTTAAAGGAGAGGACACAAAACTATAAATTGTACCTCTGCTCATGTCCATAATGACATCTTGCTGTGATGTTGAACTCACAGGGAATATTGTGTGCCTAAAACTGCTGACTCTATTTCTCATTCACTACTCACTACGTAATTAATGTCTCGCAGTTTGATATATGATGAAACGGTGGGCAAAAATGAGAGTATTTGAGCTCCAATAGTGAATACTGTGTATTCTGTTACATGCATTGTTATGTACTGAATAAGAAAAAAAACTACTTGACACCTGATCTGACCATTTAGACTGGATGAATCAGATTGCAAAAAATAAAAATAAAACAAAATCACATTTTAATCGGGATTTCAAACCACATATTGGATCAGGTTTGTGAACATTGATTCAGAACTGGGTTTGTAAACACATTTCATGTATTAGACTACAAAACACTAATTGACTTTATTATTGATAATAAAAGAAATAATAATAATAAGGTTCATTAATAAAGTCAATTATCCCCTTTCAGGGGTATTACAAGTGTATTACAATATACAGTACCTTTCAAACTTTGGGTTTGAGACGAGTTTTTCAATATTTTTTAAAGAAGTCTATTTTAATATTTTTTTAAATGTATCCTGTGATGGTAAAGCTGAATTTTCAGCATCATTACTCCAGTCTTCAGTGTCACATGATCCTCCGGAAATCATTGTAATATGATTTGCTGCTTAAGAAACATTTCTTATTTTTACCAATGTTGAAAACAGTTCAGCTGTTTAGCCTAATTTTTTTGTGGAAACAAATCGTTTGTGGATTCTTTGGTGAATAGAAAGATTGAAAAGAACAGCCTTCATTTGTAACAGAAATCTTTTGTAATAATGAACAAAAGTCACTTCTGATCATTTTGATGAATCCTTGGGAATCTTACTGACCCCAAATGTTTAAACAGAAGTGTATACAACATAGACATAGCTTTGGATTTGTACTAAGCAGTAATTTGCGTTGTCCTTTTTTCCGTTAATGGATTTTCTTATCCATTATTACTGTATCCTTCTAAAGGATTCATCACCGACCCAAATGACTCTTGACAATTTACAGACAAAACGTACTATAATTGTCACTCTTCATGACATAATCCATTTTATAGTCTAACAATGAGATACTTTTGGACTGCTTCTGTTTGCTCTCATTCCATGAGAAAGGAAAAAAAATGAGGTGTTTTTCATGTCCTGCCCTCTTTAATAAGTTACACAGAAGCCAAAGCTTTGGGTCCTGCCTCCAATATCATGCAAAAGAGCAGACAAATCTCCTGGTTGTGACTTCGTACGTGAAAGCTCATAATTTCACGTTTAAAATGATTACGGCCCCTGCGAGGCTGCACAGGCTCCCCGCTGGCATGTCACTCTCTATTTGGTGCCGTAGCTAGCCGTGCAAACCGAGCTGCCTAACAATGAGGCAAATATTAGGACTGACACTGCCTGTGGTAAGATGCCACACTCCCGATCCGGTAATTGTATTCAAAAGTATTATTTCTTCCCATGGAGATGCTTCTCTATCCCTGCTGTGTTTCTATCTGAGCGGAGGGGAGTAATGAGGCCGGCTGTATGCTGCAAGGAGGCTGTGGACGCCTTCATCATCAGGATGGGTTGCTCCCTCCAGAGCCCAGGAGCCTGGCTGCAGATCTCTGCCATTGTGACCGGAGGCAGAGTTACAATCCAAACGCCATCTATCATACAGCAGCTTGCTAAAGCAGTCAATGGCCCTGATTAATCACTTTGGCCAAGCATTGCTATAGGAGGACTGATTGAGTCTGGATATTAGGGCTTTATTTTATTTTTTACACCCTCCATCAATGCCATATAATAGATTAGATTGCATAGTGCCTGAGTTCAGTCACTCGCTGTGATGGGTGTTGCAAGAGAATCTTTCTAGAAAATGTCAGTGATTGCTCAATGAAATATTAAGAGTTGCAAGAGTTGGCAAGAGTTGTTAGAAATGCGCTCGTGTTGGTTTTGGTTTGAAAAGCTTATATACCATTTTCTAGTAGAAAGTTTCAATTAACGACTTTTAAAATGTCATGTGGTGTAATCAAGTAAAGAGAAATAATATATTTCCTCAAACCTTACATGTGTACACAAGTACATGTGACATTTTATTGATTATTTAAAATATACACAGTGGTGGACAAAAATGATTAGAACGGTAAGATTTTTTAAACGTTTTGATGTCTCTTCTGCCTTCAGAGGCTTTACTTATTTGATCCAAAATACAGAAAAAAACAGTAATATTGTGAAATATACAAAAACTGTTTTATTTTTGAATACATTTAAAAAATGTAATTTATTTGTTTGATCAAAGCTGAATTTTCAAGCATTACTCCAGTCTTCAGTGTCACATGATCCTTCAGAAATCATTATAATATGGCGTTTTGCTGCTCCAAGAAACATTTTACTATTGTTATCAATGTTGAAAGCTGTTGTGCACAATTTCTTTTCAGGATTCTTTGATTTGAAATTTGAAAAGAACAGCATTTATTTAAAAATTGATAGCTTTTTCAAACATAATAAATGTCTACTGTCACTTTTGATCAATTTAATGCATTGCTGAAATAAAATTATTAATTTCTTTAAAAAAAACTCTTACTGACCAAATGCTGTTCTTTTGAACCTTTTATTCATCAAATAATTCTGACAAAAAATGTTCAACATTGATAATAATACTAAATATTTCTTGAGCATTAAATTATCATATTATGTTTTCTGAAGGATCATTTGACACTGAAGACTGGAGTAATGATGCTGAAAATTCCACTTAACCATCACATAAATACATTGCATTTCAAATTTATATCCAAATAGAAAACAGTTATTTTAAATTGTAAAAAATATTTCACAATATTACTGTTTTTGCTGTATTTTGGATCAAATAAATGAAGCCTTGGTGAGCAGAAGAGACTTCTTTTAAAACAATCTTACCCATCTAATAATTTTTGGCCACCACTGTACATTTTAATAATATTGACATTTTTATTATTTAGAAAATATGTAAACATTAGTTTTTAAATATTTAATATTTTAAAGTATTGAAAATTATTTTTTTTCTTTGCAAATGTCATTATTTATAACCTCGCCTTGCCATAATGTCATGAGATCAAATGATCCGAATGATTTCCATAGGCCATAAGGCTTTCCCTATGGTATCGCTTGTTGTCATTTTGATTGTGCTGATTTAAAATGATGAATCAACCTTATGAAGTACCCTGGAAACAGCAGCCGTGTTGACATCATCGTGGAGGCTAGATTTGGCTCTCTCATTCCAGCATTGCTGTCATTTGGGCAAACTTGTTCAGAATGGCAGCACTCTCTCTCTCTCGCTGTCCCTTTCTCTTTCTCTTTTGGCAAGCGTCCAGTACATCCTCGCTCCTCTTGACATAACAAGGTCCAGTTTCCGAGCCCCTGCATCAGATGCGGGCAGCAGCAGTAGCCCCAGCGATAAGTGGCTTTTCTCCTCTTTTTCATCGCACTGGAAGAGCTTTGCCTTGGAAGCTTTGCATTCACAACATTGTGGCAGCCCTTTGCTTTTCCATATCATTAAAAGCCCCCAGTGTCTAACAGGGCTGGCATGATGGCAAAAGGCCTGCTTGTGGCAAGAACACCAATAAGTGGGGCTGGAAAGCCTCCAGAATCACATCGTACCGAGCCGCTGCAATGCCTCACAATGTGGTAACGCAAGTGTGTGTAATGCCAGAGTTTGGCTCCACCACCTGAAGATTTACAGCATTGTGTGCGCTGTGCGTGCATGTGCCTCAAGTGATCCTTTGGTACAAAGACTCGGGGAAAAAAGTATGCAAGACTTCCTGCGAGGCTTAAAGAAATGCTCGACATGCTGCCATCTTTACTATTAATAGCATATTTTCGCTGATTTTCCATGTGTGTGTGAAATGTTTGTAGAAATGCATTATTTATGTTTTGTTTGTTTTTTTACCAACAAATAGTAATTTTGAATTTTTTCAAGTGGATTACATAGAATGAAATTACTTTAACCCGCTAGAAGCCTGATCTCTACTTTGGTGAAAATCCATGTTTAACCATAGCCTGACTTCGTCATACTCATTTTCCTATCGGAAGATGAGTCTGAAACCCCTCCGTCTGGCTTTGATTATGAGGCGTGTCTAACCGAACCAGGAAAAACAACAACTCTGCACTCAATTGGATAGTCGGTAAACCTACAACATACAACCAATCAGAGCAACGCAGTAAGTCAGCTACTTTGCATACAGTTGTCAACTACAGAACGTAGCCTAACTTTACTTATTTTAGAAGTTCAATAACGAGTGTTGCTTCTTTTACTTACTCCTTCATGAGTGCGACCAAAGGAGAAACCACAACGACCACAGGCTTTTCATTACGTCCCATCTTCCTAGCGACCGTCAGAGCAGCTGATAAGTTACACTTTTCCCGAATCATGTGGGACGGCAAAAATACTCTTTCCGATCGACAAATGCCTTGATTGCAGTTTTCTGTTTGTCTATTAAAATTATTGCGCTGTCGATTTATTTCACAACAGACGCGACAGCGGAATCTATACATCTCAATTCTCCAGCTGCAGTCATCTCTGAGGGAAGACAGTTAGCGCTTCTTTGATAACGTGATGATTACGTCCCTTCAGATCACCTGTCCATCATCGTATAAAGCCCGCCCTGGCAATTTGATTGGCCCAATGATTTCTGAACCGATCATAATTACTCCTCAATGGATTCGAGTCCAGACCGAACTTCTCGTCCAAAAAATGTTGTGGGCGGAGTTTAGGGCTGGCATCCAGGCTACGTTTAACCAATCATGTGCAAATCAAACCACCATGGATGATGACCTTTGACCCTTACCTATAACTCTAAATATCTGTCTGACTGTTTGCCATTGTGTCATTTATAGCAATTTTAATTCAACATGATTGATGAAAGTTGTGAAGTATTCTATTATACTGAAATCTCTCAAAACACATAATTTTGATAAAAGAAGAAGAATATTGAGATTAAGAAGTTGTTCTCCTTTGGGATTTAATTATTTATGCATTAGAGGGTTAAAAACATTTAGAAGTTTTTCTACCAGCACATTTATGTCCTTCAAAAAGCTTGTGTGCAACGTTCACAATTTTCTCAAATGTTGTTTACCAGAATTTGAATGTTCAGCTGCGGTATTGTTGCATACTTTCTCCGATTGTGACAGTTTCAGATCCATCTGAGCTCTCTGTCTAAAAAGCAGCTTCAGATACTTGAATGTGAAGATCTTCTGAATATCAAAGTTGCGAGAGACAAAGGGAAGACGACAGCAGGTGAATGAGGAGTGGCATGCTGTGAGGAACTGAAGAGTGTTTGTTTAGAATTCTCCATGATGCTCCGCCTATTTGGGAAAGCAGGGAGATGTGCGTGCGTGTGTGTACATGAGAGAGAGATCTTTTGATATTTCTGAGCACGAGCATTCAGTTTATGATTCAGCTGTCTCCTCATCATGTCTGTTAACACTTGCCCTCCCCCCACCTCCCAAACCACCGTCGGGAATAAAAATTCATTTATTGTGCGATCCCGTGTTTGCTGTTAGAACCAATCAGCGGTTATTTTTAAAGAGGTTATGGAAGCCACTGTTAAATTCACAGATCGATATTTCACCATGAACCATAAACAAGTTCCTGATGTGCTTCGGGAGAGTTTGAGAAGGTCAGACTCAACAGAAGAAATGTGTTGCTGGAAAGATTGTGAGGGATGGGTTTCACGCACACACACAAGGTTGCGATCCTCTCAACATATGCCGGGATGTTCTGCTCAAACTGATATATGTCCCCTCGGTAATCTGTTCATGCTTGATTCAGAAAGAAATATCTCTGCAGCGTTTATGTTGAAGGTCAGGAGCTCCAAACTTTCTGGAGATTTATTCCTTCTGATAGTATAAACAAGTGATTAGACAAACAAGTCACTTGGACTTGTTTGAAAGGACCTAAAATACATTTGTCCGCCTAATGTAAACGTGGGTGAAGACAGATGAAATTGAGGTAACAGTTTGGGAGTGTGGCTAATCTACAACAGGTGGACCCGATTTCAGACTGTGAGAGCTGAATTACAGTAACATATCCAGAGATGTTCCGCTGCATGGAAGTAATTTACGGCACGTTTTATGGTGCACGGGTATTTGTGTGTAAGATTGTGACTGCAAACATCTGAAAGAGCCATTAACAGAGGGCAAAACAAGCTGCCTTTTGGAAAGGCACTTGATGTGGTCTGCTCTGTGAGGAAATCACTGTGCCAGTAGTTTGTCTTGTTAAAGGACAGACAGGCAGGTGCTGTAGAGGGCAGCTTGTACAGATGAGAGCACACGACCTCATTCTGAACACTGAACGCAAATGGACCAGTTCCTGATGGTCCTTCCTTGCGTACAGAGGTGCAAGTCCTTTCTGCTGTTTTCACTCTATGAAAATGTACAATAGGAAGGTTTACATGTTGCACAAGAACACTTTGAAAATATTGTGCTCTTGGTAAAATTTCTGTTATTCATAATGGGTTTGAAAAATTATACATCTTATTTTTGGCTTCTCATACAATTTGAGACATTCATGAAGCAAAATGCATGCATGGATGCATCACACAAACATGTTTTGGTCATATTTCACAAAGAAAAGAAACACACACACAGAGATATGTATTGAAAAGTTTGGGTCAGTAAGATTTATATTATACAGTAAATGTCTTTGATGTCTAGTTTGATTAGTTTAATGCATATATATATATATGAAGTGTAAATTTAGCACTGTGTGTGTAGATATTTTAACAGTTAGTAAGCATTGTTGTTCTTTTAAAATTCACTATTGTAATACACACACAAAAAAATAATGCTTTTATTTGTATTAATTAAAATCAGATACAGTAAATACTCCCATGTGGGATAAACACTACAATAAAATTAAAAATCCATTGCATTAGTGACCGTTTTTTGCATTAAAATAATAATAATGCAATAATTCTTGATGGTAGAATAATTTAAATTATTTGTATCATGCAAATATAATCAAAGATGACCCTGACATATCCATGCCAACACAAAATTCCTTTAAGGCAGTCAAAAAATGTGACTTCTCTGTTCCAGTTGGCACAGTTCAGTTGTTACTTGTTTTAAGCATAAAAACCTCAATACATCTAATGTTTTATGTTTCATTTTGTCAACAGCAATTCATTTCCATTCAAAGGCATATACTCACAGGACTCTGACAACACAGTACTGTCACACACATTCGCAGCCTCTGTAGGTCACACTGACTTTCAAACTGATTCACTCATGCTATCTTTTGCCTTTCACCATTCTCTCTCCCTCTCCCTTCTTTTTCTTACGCTCTGAGAGCTGCGTTTCTCATGGAAACGCTCACAAATGCAAAGCATGAAAAATTATTTTATGGTGCCAGTGTGAGTTCAAAAGCTTGAATTAAGGGTGGAATTTAATATGAAGTTGTATGATTTATAAGACAAGCTCAACTCGCTGACTACATTTGTGTTTTTTGGTGAACATAATCAACATTTTCATTGATACATGTTGCTACTGCACTAACCCAAAAATATGAACAAAGGCAAAACTAAGTTGTTTTTTAAGAGGTCTATTTTAGGCCCTAGTCAAAGATTTTTCTTTTTCTCATTACAGTATTACAGCGAGAGTTTGGTTTTCTGTGTGTTCTGGTTTGCCATTCTCTCTCTCTGCATAACGGTGACCTAAGATAGAAAATATGCATTGTGGTTATTCATTCCAGCTTATTCTGTTGTGTTCCCTGTGATTTTCTGCCCAACAGATTTAGCCTTTGTGTGTTAAACATCGTTCTTTGCTGCTTTATGGTTTGAATGGAGGCCAAATAAAAAAACTGAACTAAAGAATATTTCAATTGTCCCTGTACCAGGAGTTATGTCAGTCATCCAAATCTAATGCTTTGACTCTCTGTTGCAGGTTCTGGCAGGGCGAATACACGGTGGCCGTAAGCATCAACGACTACCTGGATGTGTACTGTCCGTACTACGAGAGCCCTCAGCCGCACAGTCGCATGGAGCGCTACATCCTTTTCATGGTGAACCACGATGGTTACCTCACCTGTGAGCACCGTATGAGGGCTTCGAACGGTGGGAGTGTGAACCGGCCCCAGAGTCCAACGGGACCCCTGCGCTTCTCTCGAGAAGTTCCAGCTCTTCACCCCCTTCTCGCTTGGGTTTCCCAGTTCCGGCCTGGGCAACGGAGTACTATTACATATGTAAGTGTGTGCATTTCTTCATTGTGTGCACGTTTCAGAAGTGGTAAACGGAGAAGTCAAAGTCGACTCAGTGTTGTAGTGGTTCTCAACCTTTTTGCACGCTCCATTGTAACAGTCCCCAAAAGTTTTCCAAGGCCTGACATTTCTAGTTTCTGTAAACTTAATTTTAGGATTCCAGAAGTTTTAAAAACAGAATGTTCTTAATCCAGTGATACCATTGTGATTCACTGGATAAGGATTAGATTTTTTACTCTCAATTACTCGGTTTGGCTGCTCCATATATTTTTAATCTTCTTTCATTGTATCATACATCCAGACACCGCAGATCAACCAGTAGTTTATGGTTGATTGGTCCCAGGACACGTCTTAAACTGAAAGGAGATTGTGCCTTTTCAGTGGCTCTGGAATAATATGCCACTTTACATTAAATCAACATATAATGATTTTAAATCTATTTATTATTGCATATTGTCATAAGTAGCTGCAGTAGTATACTTTGTACATTGCATGTGATTGTTTTGTTTTCTAGTTTTAATATTGTTTTTTTAACTTTTTACAGCACTTGTTTTTAAATGTGCTTTATAAATAAATGTGATTGACTGACACTTTTAAAAGTAGGCTATCTCATCAGTGTTATTTTGTATTCTTTTTTAAATTGGCTTTTATTTTATATTTTCAGTTTTAACTTGTAATTTTTAATCATTTTGTTATGTGCTTGGTCATTTTTATTATTTCAGTTACTTGCCCGGAACCGGACAAACGTTTCTAAGGTTTTCTATCTAGTATTTACTTACTAAGTTGTATTTACTAAAATTAGTTACATTTTAGTTAAAGTAACTAATAATAATACTTTTTAGTTATAATTATTACAACACTGCCTCACATAAGTTTTTCAAGACAGTGCGGGACAGTTGTTGTGGAGGTTAAATACAAATAAGAAATATCTTGTTTGTGCTTGTTTTGGCTTATTTTAAATAATTTAGTCATCTTGAGATTCCAGGGTTTTCTGGGAGGCCCTTGTTGAGAACCACTGGCAATGCGGCTTATTTATTTAGGACAAAAAAATCTTCATTTACATGTGATGTTTACACAGTTTTGAGGTAAAAGGCATATTGAGCATTGCACATTTTCTATGATGCTATTATTGTTATTATTATTATTAATGTCATAATACATAAAGGCCTGGTTTAATCGAACAGGGCTAAGCCAGGATTAAGTTTAATTAGGACATTTAAGTAGCTTTTATAAACATGCACTTGAAAAAAAAAGACATTACTGTTGTGCATCTAGGGACAAAACAATGGCACTGACATAGTTTAAGATATGTCCGTATAAGTTGCTTCCAATTAAAACAGCTCAATATGCATTTTAGTCTGGGACAAGACTTGAGCCTTGAAATCAGGGGATGTATTACTTATTAAATCCAAGTCTCAAAAAGTTAATGATTTAAAAATGAATTACAACAAAACATAAGCATATTTTGTGTAGTAATTATTGGCTACTGAGCTAGCTGTTATTGCTTGGTAAAGAGGTTTATTTATGGTCTCGAAAACAGAGGTACATCTTTAATTTAATTATATCTGAGTAGTTACTATTCGTAATCTGAACCGGAGTTGTTTTCTTTTTAATTAGTTTGTTTTGACCAGTTTGACCTATTCAGTGTGGGTTTGTGGACTGGCTGTGAACATGACAGGCTGGCATTATGGCATTGACAGGGTCAATCAGCCAATCACAGAGACTTTATGTGACTTTTCAGACTCCCTTCACGTTCAGCATTCATTGGAATCTATGAGAACACAATGAGCTGCAGGGAAGCAAAAGAGACGCTGCCTTACTCTGAAACCTCAGCTGGTGGACCTGAGAAAAATGAGTGTTTTACGCACAGTTTGAGCTTGTATTTCACACTATTTGTTTTGGTATTTCTGTCATTTGTATTTTTTTTCTTACATTCTTAGGCGAAACGCTCTAAAGTTACAGGACATTTTGAAAGGCGCGGATAGTTTGTGAGAGAAATAGAAATGTTGAAATAGAGATACTTTAATCTCAAAAGCTTTAGCTTTTCCTAAATGAAAAACATCCAGTAGGTCATTCCCATTATCCTGCACAAAGCTTTAAACTGGTGTGTTCAAATGGAAAACTTGTCCTTCAAGCATTTGTTTTACTCTCCTCTAGTGAAGACAATTTAGTGTGGCTAAACCAAATTAAAAGTAGACATTCAACAAAAAAACATCTATTTTTTTTTTACTTCAACCGCCTAGCTGTTTTAAAATGATAACATGAAAGACTTGTATCAGTAAGATGCCGGGAGAAAACAGGGAACGGCAAGCAAATCAATAATTTATATGGTAATTACAATTCCTGATATGGGAGGCTGTGGCGTGGGCAGATGTGTCTGGGCCGGGAGCCACCTGTGTACAGTACAGAGAGTCTGGTGACTTTGAGCTCTCGCCGGCTTTGTGTCGCAGAACCGCACTGTCCATCAGCAGCCACTCGCACAGCGGCCGGACAGGCCTTCCTTTCTCCCATGGAGATTGCCACAGATCCTACATGCTTTTCATTTGACTGCTGATTATTTCCTGATTGACAGCTCAGACTGAAAGGGAGCGAAGCAGGCGCGGAGGGGGCGTCGTTCTGAGTCAACATCCCTCCGCCCAAACCCCCCCTAAATCAGCAGGGCGTAACGCTGCTTATCATACACGCCGCAGTGTTGTCTCCGTGCACGGAGAGAGAGAGATGCCATAACAAGCAGGCAAAAGGTTCAAAGATACCCTTCAACTCTGTGTTTCTGCCCCCAAACTGATTTTTAATGCATCTGCCTCGCAGCTCCCAGCCAGGTCCTGCATTGTGAAAGCTTTTGTTTCAGGCTGAAGGGGCAGGGCTGGAAAAGGCCTTCGGACACCCCACTCACCCACCAAGACGGCCCATTCAGCACCCCAGCCGCTCCCTGAGAGGATTGTTTGGTTACCGGCAGCTCTATGGGCGTCATGGTCCCTTGAGGGATTGATGCTTTGAGGCAGGGTCGATGGGGTCAGCGATGAGAGATGAATCTGAGAGGTTATCACGGGGGAAGTGGGGGCTGATCTCGATTGTCTGCTAGTAAAAGAACACGTCCATCAGACCTGGTCAGACTTAACCCCCGGACTTCCATCTCTCCGCCCGTGTATTGATCGGCTGTGATGACATCTTGACAGGCGTCTTCTACACAGCTGCCGGCGGTTGAGGTTGGGTGCTCTCCAATGAACCTAGGATCCGGTGTGCTGGACATGCCGCAAGAATACACAATGACCTGGGGTGGGAATGGGGCGTGGGAGAGGGTTGTTCAGGTTGAAGATGACGAACTCAAGACCAGGATTGGATTTTTTTAGAGATCCACTGAAAATTTGTGTGAAATTTCAAAGATATCTAGCAATACTCTAATAGTGGTTAGAAAGAATTGTAAACATTTTCAAGATAATATTTTAATAATTTTTAATATGGTGATAATACTATATACTAAATAAAAACAAAACAAAAAATGTATTTATATAATATATATACAGTCGTAACCAGAATTAATCATACCCCTGGTAAATATGATAAAAAATGGCAGTAAAAATAAATCCGCATTGTTTATCCTTTTGATCTTTCATTCAAAAAATTGGCAAAATCCTAACCTTTCGTTTAAGTAAAAGAATTGAAAGTGAGGGAGAAATCACATTATAAAATAAATGTTTTTCTCCAAAACATGTTGGCCACAATTATTCATACCCTTTTATTAAATACCTTTTTGCAATCTCCTTTTGCCAAGATAACTGCTCTGAGTTTTCTGCTATAATGCCTGATGAGTTTGGAGAATACCTGACAAGAGATCAGAGCCATTCCTCCATACAGACTCTCTCCAGATCCTTCAGATTCCCAGATCCATGTTGGTGCTTCTTCTCTTCAGTTCAGACCACTGATTTTCTATATGGTTTAGGTCAGGGTCTGGGAAGGTCATGGCAGAAGCTTCATTTTGTGCTCCCTAACACATTTTTGTGTTGATTTTGATGTTTGTTTTGGATTGTTGTCCTGATTGAAGATCCAACCACGGCCCATTATAAGATTTCTAGCAGAAGGTGTCAGGTTTTTAGTTTTTTATTTGTTGATATTTGATTGAATCCACAATGCCATGTATCTGAATAAGAAGTCCAGGACCTCCTGCAAAAAATAGGCCCCCAGCATTAAAGATCCAATGGTATAGGGGAGAGCGGGGCACAACCTAACCCATTTTGGTTTTGGCTCTAATTAATTAAAAAAGAATTAGGTTAGATTAATACTTTTTTACACAAGCAACATAGACATCTCTGCTACAAATGACCACTTAAATTTTTTTCTAGGACCTACCATTTTCGTACAGTTGTACTGAAAGTGACAGAAGTGCAAATGTTACAACTTACCCCATATGCGGGGTTAATTGTAACAGACAGAGGGGTTAGTTGTAACACTTGTGTGTAACACACATAATTCAGTACTATTTTATTTGTATAGTTTGATATTGTTTGTGCATCTGTATAGACAGATATCCATACATCCATCCCAGCCTTCAATTATGGATCAATATCATGGATAGAGACATAGAAAAGGGCTGCATAGTTTTGCAATAAATAATAATAAATAAAATTATAAATATTGTAATTACAATTAAATTAGATTTGTGTGTGGCAGCTGCATGTACAATTATTATTATTAATAATAATAATAACAGTAATAATAATACAAATGAGCTTAAAATAAAAATGTAAAGGGTTTATTGCAACAGGCCATATTTTTAATAAATAAACAAGTTATCATTCATATTCCACTAAATTTTAAACATTTTAAATTCCAACACTGTTTGTAAAAGTCTAACAAAGTTAAATGTATACTCAAACCTGAAAAGTTGTGTGGCTCCATTTTCATTTGATTATCATTGTACACTTGGCGGCTTAGTTGTAACACTCTGTTTTAAGTTTAAGTACATATGTACATATTTTAAGCCAAGCTAACAGTCGCTAGGAATTGATGACATGTTTCAAAACGGTGCTATTTGAGCCAACAAGACCATGATTAAGGCAATATAAAGTTTGATTTGGAAACGTATACACCCTCTCTAGAGAGAGAGAAGAAGTTTGGGGTCAGTAAGATTTTTGTTTTTGTTTTTGTTTTGGAAAGCCTTTCAGCAAGGCTGCATTTATATGATCATAAATTAGATTATTACAATTAAATGATTTTTTATACATTTCTGTTTTAATACTGTTGCTATTCAATTACTGTCACTTTTTGGTAAATTGAAAAGCTTCCTTGCTGAATAAAAGTATTAACTGGAAAAAGGTCTTTCTGACCCCATTTATATATATATATATATATATATATATATATATATATATATATATATATATATATATATATATATATATATCATTGTCATTTCTTGTCTGTATTCAGGGTTCGTACTACAGCTTGAGCAGTAGCATTATGCTGTTTTCCTCATGTGCTGGGTTTTCTTTGTGGACATTAGACTGCAGCCAAGTTCAAATAAATGATTTCACTCCCCCTTCTTTCACAGAAGACCCTATAAGGGAATAAGCAGGAGATGTGTTGTGTCTGGAGCTACAGAGATGAATGAAGTAATCTGTCAGAAAGCTTGTGTCTGGGGAGCAGAGATGAACGGGTGTTGCTGATGTTCTGGTGAAGCCGATCTGATGGTAGACTGCTCGCTGACTCAATAGTGACTCTTTGTTCTCAGGTCACTGAGTGCTATGTGGGGTAATTTGCTATGGGAACATTGCGTGTCGCAGGCCATTGTATATGATGACACCAAGCTGGTGAAGGTCATAGCAGATTTTCCTGAAATGAGGAAAATCTCAGACTTTGTTCTCTGATTTGGTTGTCAGTGGGTCAAACATTCACAAGCATCACCTCACAACAGCAGGAGGATCTTAAACCAGATTGATTAATTGGCTTGCTGAACGATTCTGTTTGTCACAAGAACATTTAGCTCATTATTTCTCTTCTACTTCCTTTCCAACAGCCTCTCCTCATCCTAACCACGCTGGCAAGCCGTGTTTAAAGTTGAAGGTGTACGTGAAGCCTCACAAGTAAGTCACGCTCTAACTGTTTTCGCCGTGTCGGCATGAAAATAATATCCCCTCATGTCTACAGGCCAGCCTTCTGTTAGGCATAACAGGAATGCAAAAATAAGCAGTGTTTGACACATTTTCCTGGAACATTTTGTTAATGAGATGTCATATTTATTTTCAAGCTGTGAGAATGTGTTCAAATGCAGTCTGCAGCTGTTGAGGTCTAATGGGAAGGATTAGGACTATTGTGGATTTTACCTTCATTACTCACCAATGGAACTGAATATTAAATTCTCCCAAAAATGTATATTCAGTCATCATTTATGTATGATTTCTGTGTAGCATACTGTAGAAAAAAAATATTTTGAGACATGTCTCAGTGTTGTTATTTTTTCCCATATCGATGCAAGTTATTGGTAACCAAAGCCAATGTCCGGTTATTTAATCTTTCAATCAAAATCTATTTCAAATAAATACTGTTCTTTTGAACTCTAATCATCTAAGAATCCTGAAAAAATATTAGGCAGCACAACTGTTTTTAGCATTGATATTAATAAAACATGATTCTTGAGCATAAAATAAGCATACTAGGATATCTATGTTTTGATCTTCGCACTGAATCTGATCCAGATGTAGTTTTTGACAAAAACGTTAATGATTTTTACTCAAAATGTTCAGGGTGTCCGCGGGATTTTAAAAAGTATTAAAAAGTGATAAATCAAAATTGTCAAATTTAAGGCCATTAAAAGTGTTAAATGTAGTCTGAGAGGTATTATTTTTAAAAAAATAGTTTTTGTTTTTTTTTCAGACTATCAGGTGTCCTATTCTGTGTTTGCGTTAGTCCGTTTAAATATGGGCTTTATCTTATCTGGGCACAATTTCCTATTTATTTATTTATTTATTTTTCCCTATTATTTCCCTGTTTTCCCTATTAAAAGTATTCGTTTTAATCACATTTTCTCAGTTTCCCTATTAAATCCAGTCACGCAGCAGATCTTTTGCCACTCAGTCAGGCTGAGGGGGGTTGTTCTGGCGGGAAAGTGATGTCAATGCATTCCCTCTATTGTTTGGTGTGTAAAAAAAACAAAAAAACATCAATGTCAACTGGATGGGAGCTAATGCACTTTGGTCGCTGCAATCCACTAAAATGAATAGATTTAGAGCACGCATTCTATTTTTTTATGTTATAAATGTCAAAATCTGTGTAAATAATGCAAAGCTCACTGCATTTAACACTTAATTCAGTGTCGTGATGGTTTTAAAAAAAATTCCGAAGGTAGTAAAAAAGGTATTAAAAAGTAGTAAATTTAACTTAAGAAATACTGTATATACCCTGATGTTGCTTTTTACATTTTTTTAATAAAACTTATCCACATTCAAGTGTTGATAAAAAAAATGCATTAAAATAAAAATAAAAAATAAATGACTTTTTGTGAAAATGATCAAAAATGCTGGCGGTGACTGGGAATTTTTTTTTTAAAGTTATTTAAATGGTAATAATATTTCACTTTTTTTACAGTTACTGTATTGTTCAATCAATAAATAAAGCCTTGGTGGGAATTTTCCAAGTCTCCGTGAGATTTCTTTTAGAAACATTTGAAAATAAATCATATCGACCCCAAACTTTTTGAACAGTTCCTGGTGCTTTGTCAACGCTAATTGTTTAGATCATGGGATGTCCAAACTCGGTCCTGGACGGCCACTGTCCAGCAAAGTTTAGCTCCAACTTGCCTCAACACACCTACCTGGAAGTTTCTAGTACGCCCATAGACCTTGATTAGCTGGTTCAGGTATGTTTAATTGGAGTTGGAGTTAAACTCTGCCAGACAATGGCCATGTAGGAGCTGATTGGACTCCAATGGTTCAGAATAACAGCGTTCAAGTTCCATTTGGAAATACAGCATTTACTTTAAATGCATTGGCACAGATATGTCAGGTTGGTATAATCTATGAAAACCTTGTGTGAAATGTGAACCAGATCCTCTGCCTCAGTAATTAAACTCTAATTAGGTCACTGCTGTGGGCCCCTGCTGCTTTGAGTAAAGGTATGCAATTCCTATAGCGCTTCTCTCCGTGTGCTGTCTCTCTCTGTTTGTGTGTTTCAGATGGTTCGGGCTATGAGTCTCCAGAGCCCTTTCTGACTGATCAGAGCCAGCGCTGCAAGGTGGACGGCCCGTGCATAGCTGTGCTCCTGCTTCTGGCCTTTCTGCTGGCCCGCGTTTAAGAAGCACCACCGCTGCCCAGACTGCCTACCGCTCTCCCTCCATCCATACTCCCTCAGGGAAGCCCTCTCATCCAGCCCCCGGCTCACAGGCCAACGCGCAGTCATCCTCTTTTTTTTTTACCGAACGAGCTCCTCGCAGCTGATCCGAGGACAAAGACGTTCGCTCGCTTAGCGGCTCATGTAAAGCAGTTGTGAGCCTTAGACACCTGTCGTGGAATGTGACCTTTTATATATGCTGTCATGTAATCGAGGCTTGTATTCAATGTGCCATTTTGTCACATTTCAGGGCATAGAGGTTTATAAAAGATTTCAGATTTCACTTATTTGGTCAGCTATAATGCCCCCCAAGTCCCCCATCACACCATCTTTACTCCATACTCAGCCCCTGTTTACCCAGAAATGAAGGGATTTCCCCCACCCTAATAACAAATGACACCAAAGGACTCTCTTCAGAGTTTTAGTTTTATTTTCCGTTTGAAGGGAGAGAAGAAATGTGTTTTGTGGTAGCCAGCAGTTAGGGACTTAGTGTTAGACGTTCACATGCATGTGAAACACTGTGAAACAGAAACTGATCTTCTTACAGATAGTAACGATATATTTTTATTAGCAAAAGGAAACAAAAGTAGACCTTCTAGCCACTCGTTCAGTGTACGGCTCAGCTGGTGGAGTTTGGATGAGACGCAGCCAAATGTCAGTGCTCACTGCTGGCCTTCGCCTCAAAACTATATGTCTACTGGCGGGACAAGGACACTGAATCTCCGAGATGAGAATAATCACTTTGGTGCAAACCCGAATGCCGCTTAAAACTCTGCATTGTTTTTTCTTTCCAGCTCTGTGGGACAAACAAGCAATGAAACGCAGTGTGTGTTTCAAAAAATGATCTTTGTGGATCAGGGACTAGCCACTTTTAATTCACCGACACACGCACTGCGGGCATGGGCGAAAAGGGAATGGATTTTTTGTATTCTATTTCATGTTATTTTTGTAGCATTTAAAAGCAACATTAATTATTCATGTGATATGAGAAACGGTTTTAGTGGCAATACAGTGTGTGAGTCAGCAGTCGGACGTATTCAGATGGGCCCACTCTCTCACTCTTACTGTTGTTATTGTGATCTTGTCAAACTGTATTCAGTATTTAAAGAGACAGAAAGCATCTGATTTGATTGTGTCCTCTTTTTCATGTGACTTTTTGTACAGCCAACATGTTCTGTCGAAATGAAGAAACATGCAGAAATGAAAAACAAAAAAATAAAGCATTTTTGTCTACGAGATGTGAGAAAAGATGCATTGTCTAACGTCGACAAGTAACATTTTGACTCGAGCTTTGTATAGAATAGATGTCATATGAATATATTACATTGATGCTAAAGGTGCTAAAAGGTCTTTTTTCTCATTACAAAATTAAATGACGACCCAACACATCTAAAAACGTATTTGTTTTGCTATTCACTGCTAAATTTTCCTGATCTGTAAAGTTCATTTTGTACAGTATCTAAATGTTGATTTTTAAAGTAACTTAATGTAACTAAATTGTGCTACATTATAGTGTGCTTAAGATAATACTTTATATAATGATGACATATATTTTGAGATAAAAAGAAAAGGCTTTAGGCATCCTGTGATTAAAGGTGATTAAATCAGCAAATTATACAAGATTAATAATTTTCTTCAACAAGGATGCATTTTATCCATCAAAAGTGACAGGCATTTATAACGTTAAAAATATTTCTGTTTCAAATAAATGTGGGGGGGTTATTTAAAAAAAATCAGTTTCCACAAAAATAGTGCAACTGTTGTAATCAACATAGGGAGTTAACTAGTTAAAGCTAGGGTATACGATTTCAAAGATTGTTCATTATTAATATCCTCGTTTATATGCTGGTTATGGTTATATAGTACAATCCTAACAATATGAATAGAAAAAAGAATGAAAAAAATCCATTCACTCTATTGGCTGTACAGCCACAGAGAAGTTGACCAATGGTAGCTGTCTGGCTGGATGGCTTACATTGATCAACTGCTCACATCCAATCACCAGCTCCACTTGAAACTTCGCCTGGTGCTCTCGTCTCCAATCCAACCAGCACCTGATCTAAATATGTTCTCGCTTATAACCTGATAAAAGCAGTTTGTTGCCATCAAGTAATATGTTTATTTGTTTAGCGCTTTTCAAGTAATACGTTTATTTTGTTTAGCGCTTTTCATAGTAGGTTGCGTCAACAGCAGAGGAAAAAGTCTGCGAAATTCAAAAATATTACTGTGTATTGTGTCATGGAATGTAATTTTAAGTTTTTAAGTCAAGAATGTAGTTGTTTAAAGCTCAAATCTGTGGTTTATTTACTATCTAAGTACTACCTATCTTTTATCTACTATGTAAGCAAACTAAAAAACACTAAGAACGAGAAATGTTTAAATTTACAATCTACAGCTTCGGTTATATACTAGTATATGAAACATATAAGTTAAACTACATTAATGACTCGTTATAACGTACTTCAAACGTCTCTTATAATAAAGTGATTTTCTCTAATTTGTAAGCAGGCACTAAAGCGATTACCCATAAAACTAGCTTTGAACCAATCGGATCGCTTGGGTCCTAAGGTGGGACCCATCTCTTCGGGGGACTCATCTCTTCACCACACCGGCGAATCGCGGAACAGCTGTGTCGGCATCAGAGCTCATGCAGCCGCTCTTGAGAAACTGCGCTGGCGGGGCGTGGCCAAGATGGCGTGCGAGACACACGCATTTTCTGTGCTTAGAAACTAACTTTTTTTACGCCATATGAACAACAATAACGTTCATAGTTTAATGGTGTGCAGTCCTAATTTGTGAGACATAGCGAGGAAACGGCCTAACGCTTCGTAGTTTTTTGTATTTGATGCATTCCTTTACGCAATGGCGGAGAAAAGGCCTGCAAAGATAAAACTGCATCTGGGCGCTCCAAGGATTCTCCTGATCAGACAACCATGCACTCATAAGCACGGAAAAGTGATGATTGTCTTATACCTCTCCCCGAATCTGAGCCCAGCACCCCAGATTCTAAAAGAAGTCGGCCTGAACCCACACTCGGGGAGGTACAAGATAATATCGTCAAGATATTAGTGGAGAAGATGACTCAGAATACAGCTGTTCTCAATCAAGAAATACAGCAAAATCGGGAGGATTCTCTGAAGGAGGCTACAGAATTTCTTTTTCAAGAATTGAAGGATGTAAAGGCAGTCATCTCCAATATGAAAATGATGGGTGAAGATCACCAGAAATGGATAACTGAACTGGAGGACAAGCTCAATGATACGGAAAGGTACCAAAGACGATGGAACTTGAGGCTGTACGGACTGGCTGAACAGGAAGGCGAGGATGTTAAAACCCGGGTGGTTGAAATCTGCCGCTCTGTCATCCCGGAAAATGAGGAAGCCTGCCAACAGCACATTGATGTCAGCCACAGGGTTGGCAGAAAGAGTGCGGAGAAGATTCGGCCAGTTATCATTAGATTCGTAGCTAGATCAACAAGAGATCTCATTTGGAAGAACGCCAGAGAATCGGAATATTTGAACTTGAGGAAGTTGCGGTTTGGGGAAGACCTGACGACAAAAGATAAGGAGGCTCGTAACAAACTGTGGCCGCAAATCGATGCTGCGTGCAAAGAGGGGAAACAAGCTATTTATGTGGGAGCTAAAGCAATAATCGATGGGAAAGAAGTTCGAGTGTGCAATCGCTGCTTGCTACGTTGTACGTGATGGTCAATCACCATCTCTGTTTGAGATTTTTGCTTCGCCTATGAGAACGTTGGACTAGTAGATAAATTACATTGTGTTTCACATTTTTGATAGATTTCTTTAAGTGTACACACAGGACTGGTTGACTTTATATATTTATATTTTTTGCAGTTGTTCTACGGCGTTTAATGTTTCTTTCATTGCTCGTTTCTGTGTGCAATGTCATTATGTTTATATTCGTTTAATGTGAGGGGTATTCGTGACATGTTGAAAAGAAAAGCTATATCTTAAAAAATTCAAGGCCGATTTTTATTTTTTGCAAGAGACGCACGCTTTAGGTTCTGACTATAAGTTCTGGAGGAATCAATGGGGAGATGATCTTTGGCTGTCCTATGGAAGCCAAACTCTGCAGGTGTTGCGATTTTAAGAGGAATGTTTAAAGGGAAAATACTGAAAAGTAGTGTACACTCATTTGGAAGATGGATAATTTTGGTAGTTGAGATAGATGATAATATTGTTATTTTAGGACACATTTATGGTTATAATAATAAAGCTGAGAATCAGACTTTGCTGCAGAGTTTTGAAGAGGAGATTTCAGGGATGTTGTTAATCTTCTAATGCTAATTTGGTTTTGGGTGGAGATTGGAACACCATCAGTGACCCCTTGTTGGACTGTCTGCCTCCACGACATATTCTTTTTCTTATATTAGCGACTTATGTTTGCATCTTAATTGTCTTGATGAATGGAGAGATAGGAATCCAAGTAAGGTTGAGTTTACATGGAGTAATAAGGATGGCTCCAGACAATCCAGAATTGACTTTTGGCTACTGTCTAAAGAACTAGCACAGAAGGTTAAGGAAATTGATATAATACCTTCCATTCTTGCAGACCATAAAATTATCCATGTCATGTTTGATTTTGATAGTTTGGCTGAAAAAAGATCTGGGTTTAATTATTGGAAGTTAAATAATTCTCTCCTTGGAAATGAACAATTTCAGAAAGATGTTAAAAATATTATAAAGGAGTCTTATAGTAAGGCAAATGCTTCTAAAATGTTTGGGAAACATTGGGAATTTATGAAGTATTCAGTAAGAAAGTTTGCCATCAGGTTTGGAAAAGAATTGGCCAAGGCCAGAAGGGTTAAAGAGGATTCCATCATTAAACTAATTATTCTTATTATGAAAAACATAATTTATCCCAAATAGATAAAGACTTGTTAGTTAAATTACAATTAGAATTGGATCAAATATTTGAGAATAAGGCAAAAGGAGCATTTGTGAGGACAAGGCGTAAATGGTTGGAAGAGGGAGAAAAGAACTCAAAATATTTTTTTAATCTTGAAAAGAGAAATACTGTATTATCCTCTCTTACAAGGCTTTTGATTGATGACAAAATCTCAACTGACTCGAATGAGATCTCTCAGTTTGAAACCAATTTTTATAAAAAATTATACACAAAAGATGAAGATATCAGAGGCGCAGGGATTTTTTTGGAAAATATTCAAATTGGTTCTACAGTAATAGATGAAGATTCAAAACATTTTTGTGATAGGGAAATAACACTGGATGAAATTCATAAAAACATTGCCAAATTGAAGAAAAATAAATCACCAGGTAATGACGGTTTAACCGCCGAATTTTATAAAACCTTTCAGGAAGATATTTCTGTGTTCCTTTTTTTCAGGAAATATTGGAAACTATGAATCAGAGTTTAATGACCCTTATTCCAAAGTCGGGTAAAGATCCTCTTAGTATTGAAAATTGGAGGCCCATATCTTTAACTAATAATGATACTAAACTGTTATCATCTATATTTGCAGAGAGGCTGAAACTTTGCTTGGAGACAATTATTGATGACTGCCAATCTGGCTTTATGCGTGGCAGATATATAGGAAATAATATTCGTCTAGTTTTGGACCTAATTGATTATAATTTCTTAATTCAGGATGAAAGTTATATATTATTCATTGATTATTATAAAGCCTTTGACTCTGTGGACCATGCGTTCTTGATGGATACTCTTGCTTTTTTTGGCTTTGGAACACTTTATTAGAGCAATTCGTACAATGTATAGTGACTGTAATCTTCTATTAAATTGCCTTTTGGAACAACTCCCAGATTTAACATTTCTTGAGGTGTTAAACAAGGGGACCCTATAGCTCCATTTATTATTTTTATTGGTTATGCAAGTGTTGTGCCTTCATGTTAAAAAGAACCCATTTCAAGGTATTTGTTTATCTGACAAAGAAATAAAATGTTCACAGCTTGCAGATGATACAACCATATTTTTGAGAAGTGACAAGGAAATAAATGCAGCACTTAGGTGTTTAGATAATGTTTTCGTCAGTCTCTGGCTTAATTATAAATATTAGTAAATGTGAATTGTTCCCTTTGAAAGACATGCCTGATGGTGTGGTGGAATTGTGTGGAATACCAGTCAAAAACCAAGTCTCTTATTTGGGGATCAAAATTTGTAAAAATCAAAAGGAAAGAATTGACATAAATTATCTTCCATTAATTGATAAAGTGCAAAAGAAATTTAATATGTGGTTAATGAGAGATTTATCTTTGACTGGTAGAATATTGTTATCAAAGGCTGAAGGGTTGTCTAGATTATCTTATACAGCAATGGTTTTAGATGCTCCAAACTCAATTATTAGGCAAGTTAATACGAAATTTGTATAATTTTATCTGGAAGAATAAGCCTCATTACTTAAATAGAGGTATATTAGGCAATTTATTTCATCAAGGTGGTTTAAATGCCATTGACTTTGAAGTTTCTAATACTGTCTTTAAAATTAAATGGATTCAGAATTGTATCAAATCTAATAACAAATTGTGGTATTATATTCCAAATCAAATTTTTTAACCAAATTGGAGGTATTCAGTTTCTCCTCAAGTGCAACTTTGATGTTAATAAAATTCCTATTAAGCTATCTAACTTTCACAGACAGGCTCTGTTATCCTGGATGCTGGCATACAAACACAATTTCTCTCCCCATAGATGTTTGATATGGAATAATAAAGATATTAAATATAAGAATAAAACACTTTTCTTGGAATATTGGTTTAGAAACAATATTTTATTAGTGACGCAGTTGCTTCGTCATGATGGTCAGTTGCTTTCATATGGAGAATTTCTGGATAAATTCATACTGCCGATATCTGCAAAAGATTATGCAGTGGTTTTTGATGCAATACCTTCTGGTCTTCTTCAGTTGTTGCACTCTTCTAATGCTGTTGATTTGAATATAACTATTGATTTTAATTTGAGGTTAGAGGGTATAAGTATTGTTGATAAAAAATGCAACAATAATTTCATCAGACAGGTTTGTTGTCCATATAGAATTCCTCCAGCTAAAAGTTTCTGCAATTCACGTTTTCAGGGCATTTAGTGGGAGGAGATTTTTATGGTTTCCAGGAAATACTGTCTCATTAATAAGATTCGTGAGGTTTCATTTAAAATTATTCATGGAATTTATCCAGTTAATCAGGTCATAAAAAGATTTAAGAAAGATATCGACTTGAAATGTCTATTTTGTAATTTAAATGACGAGACTATCTGTCATCTTTTCTTTAACTGTATTTGTACTAAAATTGTTTTGGTGTGACTTTAAGATCTTTTTTAAGGAGATTTCTGGAATTGACATTATTTTGGAGGATAAGGATATCATATTTTTTTACGATAAGCCTCTAGAAAAGAATATTGGTTTTGTCCTTAATTTGTTTATTATTTTAGGTAAATATCACATTCATAAATGTCGATGGGCAAAAACTGCACCTTGTTTAGGCTACTGTTTAAATTTGAGATTTGTCATTACCTTAAAACATTGGAGGGTGTAAGGAACACCAAGGCAAAAAAGACTATGGCCTATAGATGTAAAGCCTTGAAATGTTATCCTTTTTAAGTGCCTTTGTATTATTTTGTAATTAAAGAAATAGAGTTGGAGTTGATTTCAATACCCCTATGTATATAGTTATCATATATATATATATCTTGTTGTATTTTATTTTATGTTATTATTGATTTGTATTTTTGTATTTAATTATTGTTTTTGTTTTGTTATTGAATAGAGCATTAAAAGAGAGAGAGAGAGAGAGAGAGAGAGAGAGAGAGAGAGAGAGAGAGAGAGAGAGAGAGAGAGAGAGAGAGAGAGAGAGAGAGAGAGAGAGAGAGAGACTGCACTGGAAAAACTTTTTTTTGCACCAAAAAACTTTTTTTCGTGTAGAAATTTTGAGTTTCTCTGATCTTCTTGAAACTATGGATTCTGATAGAGGGCCATGAGACTTAGACCTGAGTGCAAAAATGGAGGCTCTAGACCCTTCCAGAGCTGAGATATTGAGATATTTATAATGGCTCAATATCTCAGTATGTCACAAATATCTCATAAATATCTCAATTGCTGCGTCCGAATCTCTGCCATTACTCACTATATAGTGGACTATATAGTGAGCTCGCCATTTTGTAGTGCTGTCCGAATGTATAGTGATGATTATCATACCCTATATAGTCCACTCAATGCATCCCAGAATGCATTTTGAAAAGTAGTGAACAACCGATGGTCACTAACCTAAGCCCTGACATACCATCATGCATTGCGCTGATCGTAAAAATAAGTTATAATCATGTGTGGAGTAGCGCATTATAACAAAAACCGCCAGAAATCACTTTTAGTTTTTAAATTTTGGAGAAATAAGCTCAATATAATGTAATGTATTTATTTTTAAAAATCTATTTAGCCCAGAGCCGGCTCAGCACCAGCTGACAGATGATGTAATCAACGGCGCTGCGAGACGATCGAGTAGTGTCCGAAAGTGGCTTCTGTTATGTTGGTGAGTTCACTATATAGTGCTTTGCTCTCTACCCTCAACATAGGGGTTAGGGAGTAGTGCTTTGAGTGGAGATTTCGGATGCAGCAAATATCTCAGCTCTGGAAGGGTCTAGAGCCTTCATTTTTGCACTCAGGTCTAAGTCCCATGGCCCTCTATCAGAATCCAGAGTTTCAAGAAGATCTGGAGAAACTTTTTTTCGCAACTTTTTTTTTGTGCGAAAAAAAAAAAAAAGTTTCTTGAAACTCTGGATTCCTGATAGAGGGCCATGGGACTTAGACCTGAGTGCAAAAATGGAGAGCTCTAGACCCTTCCAGAGCTGAGATATTGAGATATTTATGAGATATTTGTGACAGACTGAGATATTGAGCCATTATAAATATCTCAATATCTCAGCTCTGGAAGGGTCTAGAGCCTCCATTTTTGCACTCAGGTTAAGTCCCATGCCCTCCATTAGAATCCAGAGTTTCAAGAATATTGAGAAACTTTTTTTTGCACAAAAAAAAAAAAAAAAAAACGACAGTGGTACCCCTTATATATTTTTTTTTTGTGCGAAAAAAAAAGTTTCTTGAAACTCTGGATTCTGATAGAGGGCCATGGGACTTAGACCTGAGTGCAAAAATGGAGGCTCTAGACCCTTCCAGAGCTGAGATATTGAGATATTTATAATGGCTCAATATCTCAGTATGTCACAAATATCTCATAAATATTCTCAATATCTCAGCTCTGGAAGGGTCTAGAGCCTCCAATTTTGCTTCTCAGGTTTAAGTCCCATGGCCCTCTATCAGAATCCAGAGTTTCAAGAAACTTTTTTTTCGCACAAAAAAAAAAAAAAAACGAACAGTGGTACCCCTTATGTTTTTTTTTTTTTGGTGCGGAAAAAAAAGTTTCTCGAAACTCTGGATTCTGATAGAGGGCCATGGGACTCAGACCTGAGTGCAAACACTGGGCTTCAGACCTTCAAAGAAGTGAGATATTGAGATATGTATATGGCTCAGCAATCTCAGTATGAACACAATATCCCATAAATATTGATTTTTAGCTCTGGAAGGGTCAGAGCCTCCCTTTTATTAGTTCTATCATGGCCTCTATCTATTCAGAGTTTCAAGAAACCTTCTTTTTTCCGCACAAAAAAAAAAAAAAACGACAGTGGTACCCTTATGTTTTTTTTTTGTGCGAAAAAAAAAGTTTCTTGAAACTCTGGATTCCTGAAGAGGGCCATGGGACTTAGACCTGAGTGCAAAAATGGAGGCTCTTAGACCCTTCCAGACCTGAAATATTGAGATATTTATGAGATATTTGTGACATACTGAGATATTGAGCCATTATAAATATCTAAATATCTCAGCTCTGGAAGGGTCTAGAGCCTCCATTTTTGCACTCAGATCTAAGTCCCATGGCCCTCTATCAGAATCCAGAGTTTCAAGAAAATCAAAATTTTGACCCGAAAAAAAAAACGACAGTGGTACCCCTTACGTTTTTTTTTGGGTCAAAAATTTTGATTTTCTTGAAACTCTGGATTCTGATAGAGGGCCATGGGACTAGATCTGAGTGCAAAAATGGAGGCTCAGACCCTTCCAGAGCTGAGATATTTAGATATTTATAATGGCATATAAGCTGAGATATTGAGATATTTACAATGGCATAAATGCTACGTGAAACTCAATATCTCAGCTCTGGAAGGGTCTAGAGCCTCCATTTTTGCACTCAGATCTAAGTCACATGGCCCTCATCAGTAATCTCAGAGTTTCAAGAAATCAAAACTCCACTCGAAAAAAAATCGTAGGGGTACCACTGTCGTTTTTTTTTTTTTTTTTCGGGTCAAAATTTTGATTTTCTTGAAACTCTGGATTCCTATAGAGGGCCATGGGACTTAGATCTGAGTGCAAAAATGGAGGCTCTACACCTTCCAGAGCTGAGATATTGAGATCTCACGTAGCATTTATGCCATTGTAAATATCTCAATATCTCAGCTCTGTATGCCATTATAAATATCTAAATATCTCAGCTCTGAAAGGGTCTAGAGCCTCCATTTTTGCACTCAGATCTAAGTCCCATGGCCCTCTATCAGAATCCAGAGTTTCAAGAAAATCAAAATTTTGACCCGAAAAAAAAACCGTAAGGGTACCACTGTCGTTTTTTTTCGGGTCAAAATTTTGATTTTCTTGAAACTCTGGATTCTGATAGAGGGCCATGGGACTTAGATCTGAGTGCAAAAATGGAGGCTCTAGACCCTTCCAGAGCTGAGATATTGAGATCTCACGTAGCATTTATGCCATTGTAAATATCTCAATATCTCAGCTCTGTATGCCATTATAAATATCTAAATACTCAGCTCTGGAAGGGTCTAGAGCCTCCATTTTTGCACTTAGATTAAGTCCCATGGCCCTCTATCAGAATCCAGAGTTTCAAGAAAATCAAAATTTTGACCCGAAAAAAAACGTAAGGGGTACCACTGTCGTTTTTTTTTTCGGGTCAAAATTTTGATTTTCTTGAAACTCTGGATTCTGATAGAGGGCCATGTGACTTAGATCTGAGTGCAAAAATGGAGGCTCTAGACCCTTCCAGAGCTGAGATATTGAGATTTCACGTAGCATTTATGCCATTGTAAATATCTCAATATCTCAGCTCTGTATGCCATTATAAATATCTAAATATCTCAGCTCTGGAAGGGTCTAGAGCCTCCATTTTTGCACTCAGATCTAAGTCCCATGGCCCTCTATCAGAATCCAGAGTTTCAAGAAAATCAAAATTTTGACCCGAAAAAAAACGCACAGTGGTACCCCTTACGTTTTTTTTTTCGGGTCAAAATTTTGATTTTCTTGAAACTCTGGATTCTGATAGAGGGCCATGTGACTTATATCTGAGTGCAAAAATGGAGGCTCTACACCTTCCAGAGCTGAGATATTGAGATTTCACGTAGCATTTATGCCATTGTAAATATCTCAATATCTCAGCTCTGTATGCCATTATAAATATCTAAATATCTCAGCTCTGGAAGGGTCTAGAGCCTCCATTTTTGCACTCAGATCTAAGTCCATGGCCCTCTATCAGAATCCAGAGTTTCAAGAAAATCAAAATTTTGACCCAAAAAAAAAAAACGTAAGGGGTACCACTGTCGTTTTTTTTTTTCGGGTCAAAATTTTGATTTTCTTGAAACTCTGGATTCTGATAGAGGGCCATGGGACTTAGATCTAGTGCAAAAATGGAGGCTCAGACCCTTCCAGAGCTGAGATATTTAGCA